>CABHPP010144748.1:0-49695 GCA_902168425.1 Peromyscus attwateri | reverse complement strand
GTGTGGTGTGTGTGTGTAGCATGACAGTTATTCACCTGTGTGGCTATCTGACTTTGTGATTACCTGCCCATAACTGAGCACTGCACACACATTGCTCCATCCTCCCTGTTACTCTGCTGTGCGATTGATGCTGCTGTAATCCCCTCCACCAGGTGTGGAAACTGAGTCATCCCAGGCTATGTGATGCACCAGAAATTGCACAGACTTAAACTTGCAGCTCTGCCTTCTCAACACACACCCTCACTACTTCAGGGACCCCCAGTCCCAGTCCTTTGCCATGACTCTTCCTTGTGTGGGGCCCTTCCACACATCTCATGGTGAGTAGGACTCCAGATATTGGATATGTTCCAGTACTGCTAGAGTGCTCAGTGAGCAGAATCTCCCGTGGCTGAGAAAGCTGTGTGATGTGATGCTATGTTGCCTCAATTCTTCTCACCCTGCAGAATTCGCAGGACACTGAGTATTGCTGCCCAGCACAGACCATAGAAAAGAAAATGACTCAAAACCCCATGACCTGGTGATGAACACCTTTAGAAGTCTGGTAACTTCCTTTCAGTTATTTCTCTGTGCACACACTTCACAAAACAGAGTAAGGGCATAATTGTGTTTATTTCACACAGTGTTCAATAATGAATGATTTTCATTGTATTGAGTTATTTTTCAGATAGTATAATTTTAATTTTTGTTTAGCATCTCAACTTATGACTCCAGTTAGTTGATAATTCTATTACTGGGTTTTAGACATTTTTTACATACTACATTGAACTTAGTATGTTATTATTACATATTTTGTGTATCATTCTTTCCATGGAGAAAAAAAATCTTAGAAAAATAATTTCTGAGCCAATAAATATTCCTATATTTTGAATTTTATTATATGGTTTCACTAAAATGTAATAATTAAAATCCCATCAGAAATTAACCAAGTACCAACTTTATTGAACCTGACAGCATGGCCTACATCTTCTTTTGCAATTCAAGGCTAGATAGTTCAGAAAAACCAATGTAGGTCTTAGAAGAGCAGTTTCCATGATCATTTCAGACTTAACGCATCCATAACATCAAACTTTAAGGAACCTGCTGTAGGGAGGGTTTCCAGGGAGTTCACAGTTAAGAGTATGTCCAGCATTCTGTGGAAATAGAGGAAGGCATTTCCAGATGGAGAAGAAATAAAAGAGAAAATATAGAGAGAGTGATGGGAATAGCCAATCCTATGGTGCATACAAAAATCTGTGACTAAAATAAATACATAAATGTGAAATATTATAATTGAAAATAATATCAATAGGGAATAACAACAGTGCAGCAGTGGGAACCCAGCTTGTGACTTTGCATTTCAACATTTGCATGATTTCTTGATTTACTCAATTGCCACACAGCATATTTTTGAGTACAGATGCTCTGAGTGGTCTAGTGAACTGGACGTTGACTCAAAATATTAAGTATGCAAAGGTACCCAAGAGAAAAATCTCTCTCAGTTCTCTCAACAGCAGTGTAAAAATAAAATGTAAGGAGCAACATACTCCATATTAGTGTGGTGGTTGTTTCTGCCTGTCGTAACCAACTGCTTTCCACTACAGATGAGTCTGTCTCATGCTCTCATACCTCTTGTATGTAGAGATGCAATGTCCAGAGGCAGGTAAGTAGAGTCCCTGCACTGCACTATGACTGGCTGTCTCTCTATGCTGAACATGAGGTCCTGCAAAGCTGGACTTGCCACGAAAAGAGTACTGACTGTACAGTGGGACACAAACATGGTACTCTGTCCCAGTACTTTGGGGCTATTGTAGCTCCTGAAATGTAGCCGAGACTGGAATGTCTTCTGATTTTACTTTGTTAAGACCACTCTGGGAAAGATGGGGCCCTATGAGTAGTCTCCCTCTGTAGCAAAGAGGTCTTTGGTCATTATAGCAAATGGCAGAGCCAAGACTTATTGGGCAGGAAAAAGATGCAGAAATGACGCTGACTAGAAACTCCCTGGCTCCTTTCTTTCTCTGCCAGAAAAAAATTAATGTTTCAACAGAGTTCTGGGGATAAGGATCCTGGGATTGGCAAGAGGTGGGTTCAACAAGGAAAGATTGAATCACTTAATGTTTGACAAGCAGTATGTTGAAAAGCTCTAGACTCCATTGAAAAGCTTTACATTTGTGATAGAAAAGGTCTGTACTATCATCTCTGTGTGTGTGTGTGTGTGTGTGTGTGTGTGTGTGTGTGTGTGTGTTGAGAGCTCACACATATAGAGAATATAAAGACGGACAACTGCCATATTTCTAAGGATGAAGAAATCAGGCAGTCTACACAGGTGAAGCTCAAGCATGATTTCATTGTCACATGTGGATATCACACCCTGCTGTGTGTAAGTCAGGGCTTATGGACTTAGTAAGCAGTCCTGACTTTGGCTGATGAAGTGCAGGTGAAAAGCTCATTTTCTGCTTCTTCGCATTCACAGTTTATCAATGGAGATTGCCATGCACTGGAACAGATTTTGTGGTTCGTTGGGCCATGGTGATCTATGGTACCCACTGCTAAGAATTCACTCCTGGACTCAGAGAAATCCTGAGGTGGAAAAGGAAGCCACTAGGATTGGAGTTGACTAGTCCTTTCCAACTTCAAGGTGTGATATGTGAAAGTTTCTTGCATAGGTCCTATCTCTATGTGTCTTGAAGTCACATGTGATCTTTCTCTCGTAGGCATCCCTCAAACATTAATACTGATATTTTTCCAGTTTTGTGTACAATTCATAAAGAAACATTTATACAGATGAAGAATAAATTGAATTGGGTTTTGTAATGGAGTTGGGGAGCAGCCTATGTCTCCTAAGGTGTATGCTTTCACATACCTGCTTCTTATACAAACACCAAAAATCATCATTCATTATTCTGCTAAGGTCAAGTTCAATATGACTGACACTTATCAAGTGAGACCTTCAGGTGACTTCAGAATTAGGTGTTTCTGTTAGGCTGTTCTGGTTCTATGAGCCCATTACCTATAGGATACTTCTCTTCCATTTTGCTTTGAAAGATTTATGCTTGGCCATGAACATGTGTGCTCATGTTGAAAGAAAGGCAGAGGTGTTCTTGGATATAGTATCTGGGATGGGTTCACTTTCAGCTAAGCCCACTATGATTTACCATGATGGTGTGGATGATCCTGTCTCCTGTGAACAGAACTGTGACTTTAAACTGAGGCTGAGGTCAGAAGAACACTGAGGTTGCTCTTTAGCCATATCCATGGCTCTCTTGTGGAGCATTCCCATACAGTATGTGAATACATGTCACTGTGGTTGGTTTAATAAAGAAGTTGACTGGCCAATAGCTGGACAGGATAAGATTAGGGGAATAGTCAAACTGAGAATGCTGGGAAGAAGAAGGGTGGAGTCAGAGGAGCAGTGACAAGGTGCAGAGAAAAGCAAGATGGACATGCAGTACTGAGAAGCCATGTGGCAAAATGGAGATAAAAAATGGGTTAATTGAAGATGTAAGGGCTAGCTAGTAACAAGCCTGAGCTATTGGCCAAGCATTTGTTTTTAATATCAAGCCTCTATGTGGTGACTTGGGAGCAGCTTGCTGGATAGAAACTTCTGCCTACACTCTCTCTGAAGTTCTCTTTAATGCTAATGATTGGTTTGGCCCTTGCTACAACCCTGTATCTAACGATGCTCCTAAAGATCACCCACCAGATTCCTCATGGGGGAGCGGGCTTCAGCGGAGATCTGTTGGTGATCTTGTATTCTATCTGGTCCACGCTAAAAAGGACCACTACAAAAGGAAAACGATGCAGTTCGTATGTTTAGCCAACTGAAACAGTAGGCCAAGATGAATTATGTTCTTGCAATCTGTATTGCGGCCCATCCTATTGCGAAGATCTGTATTTCCTCAGGAGTGAACTTGCCGCCGGGGTGCCTCCTGGTAAGGTCTGGAAATATTTGTCATTTTTTCTTTATCCTATGGTGAGAATGCTGCTCACATATAAGGGGAGCTGGAAAGCAGAGTGCCATTAAATGTCCTGTAGTGAACAGAACCACACTCACCACAGAATTGGAGCAAACAGAACCACACTCACCACAGAATTGGAGCATGCAGACTGGAGTAATCATGCAAAAAAATCAACATTTTCTATCCTATCATTTCACATCTAAGCATTGTTCCAGGTTAATTAAAGTGCCCAAGGAAAGTATCAGTTTCCTAAATTTTATGTGGCTAGTTTTGTTTTCATTTTTTAAAAAAAGCATGTCTTGATCTTTATTTATGTATTTGTTTGTTTCTTTATTTATGTATTTTACATCCTGAGCATAGCTTCCTCTCCCTCCTTTCCTCTCACTCTCTTCCTCTCTCCTCCTCCCCTCTGTCTCTCCAATCCCTCCTTCCTCCATATTTGCTCAGAAAGGGGCAAGCCTCCCATGGGGCTCAGCAAAGCATGGCTTATCAAGCTGACATAAGGCTAAGCAACTCTCCTTGCATTCAGGCTGGGCAAGGAAATCCAGCATGACGAATACGTCCCCAAGAGCCCATCAAAGCACCAAGGACAGCCCTTGTCCCAATTGCATGAGTCCCACATATAGACCAAACTACTCAACTGTCACATATATTCAGAGGGCCTAGGATGGTGCCATGCAGGCTCCCTGGTTGTTGATTCATATTCTGTGAGTGCCCATGAGCCAGGCCAGTGGTTTCTGTGGGTTTTTCTTCAATGTTCCTGAGCCCCCTACTTCCTACAATCCCTACTCCCTCTTCCCAGCAGGACTCCTCAAGATGCCTCCATAAGTCACTGGATAAAGACTCTCCAATGACAACCAGGGTAGTCACCAATCTGATCACAGAGGATATCCAGGAGTCTGAGCTGGGGCCATCCTTATGGACTCATGGAAGTTTCCCTTGCATCAGGCTTCTACCCAACTTAGTAAAGTTTCCTTTCCAAACATTTCTCTCAGCACTGTCCCCCTCCACCCACCCCAAACCCTATCCTTCAAGTATTATTTTCAAATATTTATTTCAAAAACAATGTTTTTCCATTCTCTGTTGTAACTGTTGTTTCACATTATCATTTTCTTACTTCTGTGTTTTCACTGTAACCTTTAAGTTACCAAAAGTACCTTGTTGACTGCCTTTCAAAGGAAGAATAAATGTGTTCTCTATGTGTAAAAAAAAATTCCAAAAACTGAGAATAAAAACTATAAAACATGAAGTGCTCTAGAGTTGGTCCATAAGGGATCAAATATCTGCAAGTGTGTGTCATACAGAGCTCTTTTTGAGTTCCCTTTGATTTCAGTTTGAGATTTTAGAGTCGCAGCAGCACCGTTGATACCCAGACTTTGTTTGAACAGGAAAGACTGTTGCCATTGTCTTAGTCTACTTTCTGTAACAAAATACCTGAGGGCAGAGAACCTATATAAAATAGAACTTTCCTGGGGTCACTGTTCTGGGGTTGGGGAGTCCAGAGTGCTGAGCCAGCTTTTGTTCAGCATTGATACCACCCTTCTCACATATCATGGCATGGCAGAGGGTATGGCATACGGACATAGAACAAGCACTGCTTATTACCCCATGGGTCTCTTCCTCTTCTTAAAAGGTCATCCTGTATCATCATGGGGCCATGAATTCAAGACCTTACACAATCCATGTCATCTCCCAGAGATCCTACCCCTAAACACCACCAGTGGGTTCATTTGATAATCAAGTTTTCAAACGTGTTTCGAAAGGAACTTCCAAAGGGTGTCACCCACTGAAACTACCATAAAAGACATACCACACACTATGGCTTTCCCCACATTTCCTGAGCAGGACAGGGGCAGACAAGGACCAGACTTCTCAGCTTTAGAATACACAGTCCAGAGTCAGGTGAAGCACTTAAGAATATTAACTGAGTGACTAATTTATTTGTGTGTATTAGTCATCTGTAACTGACATGAAATATTTTTTACAGGGGAGTTTTTGTCAAAGAATCTTCCCATTCTCTTTGAGCTTATTTTCTTGTTTTGTTCTCAACGGAGAATAAATGAGAAAGTGCAGCAGAGGACATGCGTGTGCATGAGATGGCACATACATGGAGGTCAGAGAATGAGTTTTTGGCAGAGTCTCTCCTCTTATTTCACTATTGTACAGTAAATGCCAGTAGGAGCTGACCCCAGTCTCACTGTTGGAGCACTGGGATGATGGAGGCATACCACCACATTTGTCTTTTTAGATGGCTTCTGCAGATTGAACTCAGGTTGTCAGGCTTATGTGTCCAGTATGTTTATCTGAGCCATCCCCCTGCCCCCATTCTTTAAACATGTTAAAAAATTAAGAAATTCAAAGGCAGTATAGAGAGAGTGATTCATTTTACATTCAGGTTACTGCATGTGTTCTGTGAAACAGACTATAAAATCCAAAAGAGATTGCGTAATACGTGAGGTCTACACAAGTTCACAAGTACTGAGGCGCTTGGAAAGTGAGAAGTCATACAGTTGGCTGAGTGACTTGTGAACAGAGTAACCTAGTGAATTAGTTACTTTTCTCACAGCTGTGACCAAATATCCATTAAGATGAAACTTGAGGTAGGAAGGATTGATTTCTACTTAGAGTTCTAAGGGACACAGCCATGGCCAGGAAGGGGTGGCAGGAAGGAGAGGGGGCTGGGCTTACTGCAGTTACAGCCAGCAAGCAGAACATGACATATGCTGGCCCTCAACTAACTTTTTTCTTTCTATGCAGCCTAAGACCTTAACCCAAGGAATGGTGCTGCCCACGTTAAAGGTGGGTCTTCATACTAGAACATATCTTCACACAAACAATGAAACGTGCCCTGTTCCTCACGGTGTCTGTGCTTAGAGAGCATCCACCAACAGCAGGCTTCACACCGGTGCATCAGCAAGCATACAGGTCACTTGCTGTCCGCTAGAAGGGCTCACCACTTTGTCATCCTTCTGATGACTGTGGACCTTGCTTTTCTGACACCGAAGCTGAGAAGAGAGTTTCATTACTGGTTTAACTTATTCAAAAGGTGAACAGAAAACACTGATGATATAGGGTTTTGCTTTCTTTTTTCTTTTCTTTTTTCTTTTTTTGTTCATTTGCTCCATTTTGTTTCAGAAATAAACACTATGTTTAGTTCTTTCATTTGGGAAAGCAAAATGGACATCAATGGATCAAGATCAAACATCTGCCTAAGTTCCTTCAACTGTGACTCCATAGAGAGCAGAGAGCAGTGATGGAGGATCAAAAGTGTTGGACTGAACTCACCTTCCTCACACATGTGCACCATTGGTCAATGCTGAGCTTCCCACAGGATCTCTCTGTGGGTATGCGTCCTCAGCTCTGCCCACACACATTCCTCCTTTTGATGTTGGTTGTCTCCTAATGTAGCCAGCCATGAGCCCTGCAAATGCTTACACATATGTAAGAGGTTTAGGGGGCTCTTACCAGTGTCTGGGGTCCACTTGTTACTTGTTTTACTAAAATAGGAGGGAGATAATTTAAGAATTGTGCAGCTAAGATGTACATCTCACTAAGAGGTGAGAGTAGTGTCCAGAGCCAGCTCAGAACAAGATGGCAAGCGGGCACAGTATGAGTGGTGCACAGGAATGTAGGTTTCCATGAGACTGATATGCAGTAGTGTGGGAGTAGCATGGTTATGGTGCTCTTCGTGGGAGCTGTTGATGAGACCCAAAACATGTGGAGTTCTTAGAGCTTGGAATGCTGACTGACACCCTGCTCCTGTTATCCCTCTGTCCATATGGCCTAGCAGTTTACCATCTCAAAGACAGAGAAGAAAATCAGTTACTTAATGCTCCTTCCTCAAGATACTGGTGATTAAAAGTTTTCAGGCTTTGCATGCCACCTCGCTGGCTAAAGGTAAACAGTGAGAGAAACTAAGTCACCTCCTTTGAGAGTGGGACATCTAAGGTGCCGCTGGATTCATACTTGGAGCACTTTGGCAGTGATTAAAGAAGAATGGATCAAGGTCAAGAGTGTTAGATCCAAGAGATAGGATTATATGTCACACACGTTTCACAAATATTTGTATAAAATAATTCTCAAAGTACCTCATGGGTTTAGCCTGTGGCTTGCCATTTCTCTGTTATATAATACCCATTAGAGTCATTTGGTAGCTGCACCCCCAGGAAATGTCTTGAGAACTTTATCATTTGGGGAGTATTTAAACAAGAACGAATGCCAGCACTAATGTAGCCCCCACAATCGCCGTTTTTAATTAAAATAAACTTCGGAACTGTGATTGCATCTGCAAAGTTTGACAGTGATGGATAGAACCAGCCCCACCACAGAACTCAGAAAAGGTTAATATAATAATGGACAAAGTTCTGTCAAGGTTTTAGGTACACCTTCCCCTTTTTATAACGTATACACTCTAAAACACTTCTAAAACAGTAAAACTTAAAACCCTTGGAGTAAAGGTAAGAATTATAGACTAATCACTCTATCTACACGTTTGGAAAGTGTCAAATAAATGTAGCATAATTTGGCATAGATCTTAGTAAAAGGGAATTGTTGGTAAAAAAAAAAATAGAAATTGGTTATAAGCTGAGGTTTTATTTATTTCTTCTGTTTTGTGAATAAAGGGATTTACATGATTGTTCTATCAAAAGTAACTAGTCTTAGGGCTGGGGAAATGGCTCAGTTAGTTGGGAAAGTGCTTGCCAGGTGAGCGTGAGAAAACCTGGGTCTGAGCCCCAGAACCCACATCATAAAGCTAAGCATGTAGTGTTCACCTGCAAGCACAACCCGGGCAGGACAGAGACCCGGCGCTCTTGGGAAATCCAGCCAACCTGACTGTTGAGATCCGGGTCAGTGAGGGACATTGTATCAGCAAACAAGGTGGACCACTCCTGAAGAAGGGAGTTCAAGGTTGTCCCCTCTCTTCTGTATTGATGGGTGCACACCCACATGAACACATGCCTGCATGTGTGCCCACACATGCACAGACACCCCTGTTAAACGACATTCGGGTATTTCAGAACTCAGGAATCACATTGTAGCAGTATTACATGAACCTTCCTCTGCTGCTGTCTAGGAAACAGATGGCTGAGGTGCAAGCTCATACCTCATATTGGCTTCATCCAAGAGCAGTAGTTTTAAATTTTCTGCTAGATTTTAAATTCCTGTAATTTTGCTGTTTCTGCTCACACACTTCAGCCTTTGGGTAAGATGTCAAGAAAACTAAAGGCATCCAGTTTTCTTTCTGAAAATAAAATAAAACTGCATGCAGACTGTCCTGTAGCAGCTTGAGGCCCTTCAAGGGGCCTTGGGGTTGGACTGGGATTGTAGCTTGGTGGTACAGGGCTTAACTGCACACATGAGGCCTCTGACTGATAAGAGAAGCATAGCTGAGGGCGGGAATCATCTCCCTGTTCCTTCCTTCTTGCTCTCTCTGGGTTGTTTGGTTGTCAGTCTGAGCCAGGAGAACGTCAGCGCAGGAAAGTGTTCCTCAGCAGGTTAGTGGGGCTCTTGGATGCAAAGCTTGGGATCGGGAGTGTCAGCCATCTTGAGTCTGCTCCGAGTGGGCACCCACCACTTCTGCAGGAGCTCAGGTGTGCGCGTGCTCACGTGTACTGCCCTTGGATTCAGGGCCCAGGTTATGAGTGTGTGGTCGGGAAGTGGGGCTAATTTCCCAAGTCTCTTGGGTCACAAGTGAGGGGTTGAAATCACAGCATCTACCAGCTGCTGCTGGCCCCACACTGCATGCCCATGCTCGTAACAGCAGTACATTTGTCACAAATAACAAATCCTGCTCTTGTACCTTCAGCACAGATTAACAAAGAGGGGTTGAGAAAACACCTTTGTTTTAGGGAGACAAAATTGGAATGGATTTTGCTGTAATGAGGCCCCCAGAAGTTATTCTAGATTTGACCATCTCACCTGAGGTGCTGTCAAAGAATATCTCCCCAGCTCAGCCAGTCACAGGATGCACACGTTCCCATTGCAGAATTCACAAAAGTGTGCAAAGGAGAGGCTCAGAGCAGTGCCAACTTCAGCATCTAATGACCTGGATTCAAACTAGAGCCCAAACGAGCAATGATTGATTGTTTATTCTTGGTTTTATCCAATTACACCTAATATGATTTTCCATGAAGATAAAGGAAAATTCATTTCTCATTACTATACTCAACACATTTGGCAATCACCGAATGGCTCATAGAAAAGAAAACCCCAGCAGAGAGGCAATTTGCATAGGCAGTAATTCTCCAGGCACTGAGAACACTGTGAGATTAACTGTTTGTGGCAACCTCCATGCCGGCTTTAATTAAAAAGAAAACTAAGTTTTCATATTCTTCAGAAGTATAGTTACTGTCTGAGTTTGATAAATAAGACACATTGGACAACGATATGAGCCAAAAAGCTTTGCTGTGGTATTTTCCCAAGGCAGTAAACTTAAAATGCTATACTGGCCCAACCACGGTCTACTAAACATGTGCTCCTTGAGCCCGGCCAAGTCTCATTTCTCGGGATGACAACATAGAAGAACAGGGCAGGAGTTGGCAGTGTGTCCATGCTAGAAAAATCTAGTACACAAACTCTGAGCTCAGAACAGCGATGGCTGTCTCATTTTGCTTAACTGGCCCAAGCAAAAACTTCACTAAAGTTTTCCGGTTCAACTGACAACCTATTTTCCTATTGGCTGACATCTAAGATCAGGAGGTCACTGTGGTCCAATTCTGATGGAAGTCTCTTTCTAGAATGCTTTGACCCACTTCCCACTGTATGCAGCATGGGAGAGAACTTAGCTAGCCTCCTTCCACTTCACATACAGATTTACCTGATTAGGGCACCATGCTGATGGCTTATTTATCCATGATTACCTGCTCCAGTCTCTGTCTCTGGGTGAAGTACTACTGCATGTTAATGTATAACATATGGATTTGGGGAGCACAACTTAGTTCACAGAACAGAGACAGCATACTCTGCATGTTTGTGCCCCGAACCAACGGATGCTCGGTTTGCCCAGTGAGAAGGCAATCAGCTTCCCCATGGTAACCGAGTCATTGACTCCAGTATAAGATTCGAAGCAGTTACGTAAGAGCTTCTGTCTGCTGTCACAGGGTGTGAATCACACATCCCTAACTCCTCACTTGTCTGTAAGATCAACACATGTTTCAGATTAACATGGTATTAGAAATATCAGAGCATCATTTCAAAATATTGCTGCACATAATCAATGCGAAAGTAGTCCAGTTAATCAAGCAAGCCACACTTTGGAAAGAGTTCAGATAAACAAATAAATGAAACTCCTATTTTGACAATCTGGACGAGAAATATGACAAAAATATAGTACTGAATGCACACAGTGAATGTGTGAAAAAAGAAGGAAAAGCCTGGGCGGCAGTGGTGCATGTCTTTAATCCCATCACTTAGGAGGCAGAACCAGGTGGATCTCTGTGAGTTCGAGGCCAGCCTGGTCTACAGAGCAAGATCCAGAACAGGCATCAAAATTAAACTACACAGAGAAACCTTATCTTGAAAAATACCCCCAAAAAAAAGAAGAAGAAGAAGAAAAGTAAGTATGAAGAAAGGTCACATCAGTGTGCCTGTGTGCAATGGACTCTGGCACTATGGGTATGCAGAATGCTACCAATGGGAGCTGGCTAAAGAGTCTACACTATCCGTGTTGTTTTTTTTTTTTTTTTTCCAATCTCACATGAATCTACAACTCTCTCAATACAACAGAGTACACACCACTATCCTTCTCCTTGACCTAACAGCTCTGTAGTCATGGAAAGGACTGTCCATCTGAGGCAGCATAATTGTAGCTGGTCAAATCTTTATTTTTATATGACTCTTTTACTTTTCCATGCAGCTTGATTTTCTTAATGTTGGGCATTTTTTTTTCAAAGGTGAAATCAGTCAATATTCAAGTAAAGTCGAGCAGAATGGATCTATGCCACAGAGAAGGTGTGAGAATGTGCTTGTGAAGACACTGTGAGGGGCAGGAGTTCTTTACCAAGCTGGTTCCTCAGAGAGAGGCACAGTCTCTGCAGGCAGGAGCCTCAGAGATCCCCAAACTGAGATGACAAAGCTGTGCTTTCACAGTCAATGAAGCAATAGAGAAAAATGTGCAGTTGGCCGACATCTGTGCTGAACTGCAGGCTGCTGCAGAAGCCCCTGAAAGGCAGAGTATGGACTAACCCTTAGGAGTCTGAGGGTCAAGAGTAGGACAGAATGAATGCCTGTGGCAAGTGAGCATGACTGGAGAGGTCTGTAGAGCAGGGTAGCCTGTCTCTCCACTCTGGGGGTCACCTTCCTCACTCTGAAGGGAAGAGCAGTGGTCCTGTGAAGACCTTGAGTTGGGGGCCTTGATCCAACAGGAAAGGCTGCCTAACCTCCTTGGTGCTCAGAAGTCATCAGTGGTCCATAGAAGATGCTGATGCTGCCTTGGGCACAGAGTCCTTGGTTTCCAGTGAGCTGAGAGTAAAGTTATGGTACTATGAGACTTTGCAGCATGGTGGCTGGTACCTGAGGAAAACTACTTAAGGATGAAGGACTTATCTGTGCTCATGGTTTTGGGGGATTCAGACCATCATAGCCAGGCATGATAGGGAAAAACATCTATCATCACAACAGCCAAAGAACGGAGGGAGGAGACACAGGCCTGCCTTCCAGGATGACTTCTGAGTATTCTACTCAAGAATCCAGGAAAGGGTCATCTCCTGAGAGGCAACTTCCTGTGTGGGAATGGCTACACCCACAGTATAGAGAGGTGGTCAGCTGAGCAATCCAAGCAATATCCGGGCACAACCCAGGCAAAAGAGGGTCACTTTGATATGCTGTCTCCTGTAAATGAATGGTTCTGACACTTGTGAGCCTGCCCTTTCTCCCCAGAGTCTAGGGACCACCAGTCCCTACAGTCAGTAGGAGCCAAGTTTATAACCCCGTGCCAATGTCACCCAAGTGACAAAGAGGAGTTCATTGCTCAAGTTTCCTCCATTTGAGGACATGGTCTCAGTGTTTAAGGTCCTTGATTGTTTATGAACGGAGAGCACTGGCTTGCACTGTCGTCTGCTAAATTACTTCCTCTTACTTGTTCAGCTGAGTGAATGCTCCACAGACAGACATAATCCTTCAGCTTCCCATCAGAACCTGA
Organism: Peromyscus attwateri; assembly: GCA_902168425.1. Taxonomy (NCBI): domain Eukaryota; kingdom Metazoa; phylum Chordata; class Mammalia; order Rodentia; family Cricetidae; genus Peromyscus; species Peromyscus attwateri. Next base: position 36,621 of record CABHPP010144748.1, on the reverse strand, counting down.
GTCTTGGGGATGGCACACCACTGTAGTCAGAGGCAGCTGGAGGTGGTATCAGCCTTCAAAGAGAGTGACAGAACTCTTTTTCAAATGGGGTTTTCTATTGATCTAGAAGAGAACGTTTGTACCCACGGAATGTGCGGTGTCTGTTACAAGATTAAGAAAAACCTCTGAGAACTGAGCACCCCATGAGGACTGGGCCTTCTCTCATAACCATGAAGAAAGCTACTACAGAAACTGCCAGCTTCCTTCAGACTTCACAGTTTCTCCCCACTCCACTCTTTGTGTGGTATGACACTTCATGCAAGATGAGAAAGATACTAAGTGAAGGGAAATTTCTCGCTGGAGATCGTGGGAATAACAAAAGCCCAATGGGCACCCTGGCTGGGAGAAGCTCTGCCCATGGCTGCGTTCTATGGTGGCGGTGGTAGCTTTCCAAGGCTAGTGTCTGATACAGGGTGGACAGAGACCGATAGGTTCAGAGGAAGATGTTGAGACAGGGCATCTGGAGCTGAGTGACACTCAGACCTCATATACAGCAGGATCTTGGGCCAGGAAAGCATCCATGTCCTTCACCCCTTCTCCAAAGACCTAATACCTATGAATACAGCACAGGCACCATGAGCAGAAGGGCTCCTCCAGGTCATAGGCTATAGCTGCTCCCAGACCATCCCCCCGCAGAGCTGGGAGACTCTGGTTCTCTCTGAATCGACTTTGCAGTGTCTTCTTTACCTGAAGCTCACGTGTCTGTGGTTTTCATGCCCAGCTTTGCTCCCTTCTGTCCAGGCTCGGGTGACAAGAGCCTCAGAAGAAACTTGGGCACTTCCTTGGACTCCAAGAATAACCTAGTCTTTATAGGTTTGGGTGTCCTTCCTGAGAGGAAGGGGAAGGGGTGTCCTTCTGTCACACAACATAACCCTAGGACACTTTCAGTCTCCAAAAGCCAATACTCTCAATCACTGATATAGATAGGAATTAACCAAGAAAGCTCATTAAAACTTGAGATGTCAACCCTACTCCCCCAGGTTCCTGATTCAGCAGTGTTGGGTATAGCCGGGAAGCTATCCACCAGCACCCACTGGCTGTCCAAGGCATTGAATGTCAGGTATACAGAAAATACAACTGCAGCTCTACAAGGGGCCGAGGCATCGGCATGCCTGATTCTGCGTGGCTGGAGTGGATCACAGAACATCTAAGGAGGATTTTAACAATTTGGTTATTTAAAGCCACATTGGAACATAACTATTTTGCCAAAGGGATTGTTGTATTTAATTTTATAGAAAAACTTCAAAGATATTTATTGCAACAATAAAAGGCAGCCGTCCATTTAAGCAGCACCCACATATCAATATTTACAACTCATATGAATTCCTAGTCCTCTTTGAGACTCTGAAGATAAATCTATCCTGACCTGTAGAGAAGACTGTGTGTTTGCTAGAAGAGATAAAGCCTGGGACGTATGGATAAGAAATTCCAAATTTTGGGAAGTGAGAAATGGATTGAGGGGGACAGGGACTGGAAACTAACCCTAACATGCATACCTCCACACACACACCAGCACAATTAGGCCTGGGGTGAAAACAATTAGGGTCCTATGAAGCTTTCAGATCTCAGTCATTCAATACAGATCACATGCCTGCTGCTTGTACTGTGCATAAGTAGGTGGACACTGAGGCCACTGAGGCAGGAAATCTCTGAAGAGGAAGATGACTGAACTAGATACCGCTGTGCATGGTTGTGGGCCCTTGTCGTCCCTGGTGACTTCTGTCCCGAGTGTGTAGGGAACAGCTCTCTCTATTGTTTGGGCTTGGTGAGGCGTCCTGATTTCCCCTGGCAGGCGGGCTGCCACTTCTTCCCCTGGATCAGCTCTTTCCTCGCAGTGGTCTTACTGCTTCCTGTCTACTGCCAAGTCAGAATGAACCCCTTCGTTGTCTTCACTGACCTGGACTCACAGACCATGAGAACCCAAGGTCAGGCAGCTAAACTCTCTGCGGCTCCTCCTTTGTCTTTCTTTTCCTCTGTGGTTGTTTCCTCCCTGTTTCCACTCTAAGGGTTGCCACAGCTCTTGTTTTTCCTGCCCCAGGTATGGACATCACCTGTTGGCCTTTTGTCATAAATGCATTCCATGTCCCTCCTTCTGACTGAGTAGGACCGCGGTTATAGAGACCGGGTGAGCTAATGGTGAGATGGCTTTTAAAGGGCATCGAAGCCTCACCTGCACAGGGAAATGAGACTCCTTTCCTTCTATCTGGTTTGTAGTGCAGTGTTCTGAGCATGCTCAGTTGTTGAGGACTGAAGACTACTGTGGTGTTAGGTGGTGAATCTCCTATGTTCACATCATAAAAGGTGGTGAGTGTTTAAGGTGACAGATGGACAGGTGGGCTGGCTTGACTTGATCTTCCCACATTGTACCTAGGAAACGCTAACCCTTGCTCTCCCACAAGTAAGTACAGTTTTCACATGTCAACTGAAAATCAAAACCAAGGCTGGGGATGTAGCTTAGTAGCAGAGAGAGCACTTGCCTAGCTCTCGAAGGATATATCCTTCCTCTCTCTGCTCCTAAATTGTCATGATGTGACCAGCTTTGGAGCAATGGAGGGCCAGATGACACAGGTCGACTTAATTTGGACTTCATTGTTTCTGCTCTTCAAGTACTGGTTACCTCTTTCTCAGTTGTTCATTCATGGGGTCCCATAGACTCATCCAAATGATGTACACATTAATGGATAAAGCTGTTCACAAAAACTACAGGTTTTTAAATGAGAATACCAGTACCAAAGGTAGGCTACCCCTCTCATGACTTCCTGGTCAAGAAAACCTCTGTATCTCCCATGACAACATAGGCAATTGCCACAGCCATGAATACTCACCAGAATTACATTTAAGACCCAATAATGAAGGCACCACATGCTTTAGTCATAAGACACAAAAAATCCTGCTATCTAGTCCTTATAGTGCTTGGAGGAGGTGCTATGCAGGCTGCTGTGAGAGAATTGTTGTCAGAAGATGTGATTTAACTATGGGTATCACTATGCTACCAACTGAACGGGTGATAAATACAACCTTGGCAAGTCGGTAATGGGGCTGTCCAACTACTCTGCTAGGTATTGAAGCCCGCTTCAGAGGGAAGAGTCCCCTTCTGGTGCTTTAAACCTGGTCAAAATCCCGTGGCTGGGCAAGTAACAGACCATAGTGAAACTAGTGCTGTTGTTATACTAAATGGGCAGAATGTGCCCCCATTTAGTATAGGCCTATAGATCAGTGAACTTTAGCTTTGGTTAGAGAAACTCCACTTTGCAGTGGGCAGCAGTAGCTGTAGAGACTTGTAACTGGTCAAAATGTTGAAATGAAAGGACTATTAAATGCCCAGACATTCTGTATTACTCTCTTGGAGGCTCAGAGACCATCAGTGAAGATGTGGTGCAAAGAATGTGGGAGCCACAGGAACACTGTTATGAGGGGGCACTGTCTTCAGAGTATGACATCGCTGTGGCATCCTTGATTTCCTGGCAGCTGAGGTTATCAGTATAAGATCTATACAAGATTGAGCCTGTCCACATGCTGTCATGGGGGTAGAAGCATCAGCTCTCAGGGACCTATAGGCAGATGATGGTAGCCAGTGAGGAGGGACTCATGGGTCATTTTCATCTCTGAGTGATATACACACTTAATGCCCACTGGGGAGGAAGAGGCGTCATCTTCCATGTTGTAGCCCATGCTCCTGCACATAATTCCTTTCCCATGTTCCTGTGAGCAATACTAATGAATCCCACTGAGTGATCAGAATTAAATGAGGAAGACAGACAGAAAGAAAGAGAGGCAAACAGACTTAGTAGAAAGAGTAGTTGGGAAGACAAAGGGGATTGGGAACAGTGAGAATGGGAGGGGGACAGGAGAGGGTGTGAATGGGGGTGAATATGGTAAAATACATTATAATGTAGGAAAATACCATAATGAAAACTATTGCTATGCATAACTACCATATGCTAACACAAATTTAAATTAGTAGGCACATACACATCTTGGGGTACCATGTGATGGCTTATGTGTGCATTGTGTAATGTTCAAATCAAAGCGGTAGACTTCTTGTCACTTACAATTTCAATAAAGCTGAAAAAGTAAACTATCAGAAGTATCAGGCCTGGCAATGAACCCAAGAGAGAGAATCTAAGCACAATACAGAGATATTGCAGATACATTTATATGGGACTCCACCCATAAGAGCCAAAATGATAGCCATTAATGGACAAATAAAAATTGTGGAATATATAGTATGATGCAGTTTTATTCAGCTGTAAAAGAAAAAACAAAATTGCAAATTTTCAGTAAAATGGGATGAGATGGAGGTCACTGTTTTATGTGATTCAGAAAGACAAATGTCTTGTTTTCTCTCTTGTGTGAACCTATAATGTGTGTGAGTGTGAGAAGAAGTGTATATGTATATGTGTGTGAGTGTGTGTGAATGAGTATGTGTGTGAATGTGAGTGTGAAAGTAAATGTGTGTGAATGTCTCTGTGTGTGAGAATATTTTGAGTGTGTGGATATGTGAGTGTGAATGTGTATGAATGTGAGTGTGTGTATGTATGTGTGAGTGAATGAGTGAGTGTAGATATGTGTAAATGTCTGTGCATGCGAAAGCATGTATGTGTGTGTATGTGAGTGTGAGAGTGTGTGAATGAGTATGTGTGTGAATGTGAGTATGAATGTGTGTATGTGTGTGAGTGTGAATGTGATTGTGGATATGTGTGAGTGTCTCTGTGTGAGAGTATGTGTGAGTGAGTGTCTGTGTAAACTGTGAGTGTGTGTGTGTGTGTGTGTGTGTGTGTGTGTGTGATATGAAACTAGCAGAGGACCTGTACAGGATGAGGATGCAGACTAAGGATGGGAATGGGAGACGGGACAGGAGAAGACAGTGGGTGCACTCAGTCAGAACACACAATATAACTATGAATCCCATCATTTTGTACAATGAAAATGTGCCTATAAAAAATTAGAAAACAAAACAGAAACAACTTTAAAAACATAGAAGTGGACAGGGCGAGGCCCTGGAACCCGTTAACTGAAATGTCAGAACCTTCACTGGCCACTTGAAAGGATGGAGTCGGTTTGAACTGTGTGTGAGTAGTTGATGAGGATGGGGAGGGAGAGGCATGGTACAGGAGACAGTGCAAGGGTTCTACTGGGAAAACGCATCCCAGAAGCCAGCCCTGTCTAGGTCTGCATTCACCGACAGTATGCTGAAGGGCTTCCTGGGGATTCTGGTGTGTACTGCCATGTTTTATTCTTTTAATTTTGTTATTCCTGCAAAAGCTGAATTCAGGCCATAGTGACATGCTCTAGCAATGAAAAGAATCAGAATTATAGGAAAGATATTTATATCTTTCTTTTTCCTCATTTTTTTTTCTATTAAGAACTAAATAAGTAATCAGAGCTGTATTAGAGTGTTCCCATCTCCATAGATTCTAGACTCATTTGAATTCATTTGCCGCCCCCTGGCTTAGTGTTATTTGGGCAGGTTAAATATTTGAGTTTAAGTGGAGCAAACCTATGTATGGTACTGCTCAATATACTTGGCATGATTTACATCCCATGGCTTCTGTATCTGGAGGCTGCACCACCCTATTCAGGGTGAGTCTCTTCAACTGATAAGTAAAATCGGCTTTGACCTTATCTGGAATAGGATGAAGCAGTATGATGTAAGCCCCAGAGCTCCTCGCTTGCTGGGTCTATGCCTCAGTTTGACTTCCTTTCTGGAGCGTCGGGAAGGAAGAGGCACTAGACTCATGGAGAGTTGAGGATTGATGATGAGGGAGTGGAAGCCTTCAGAACAGTGATGGGTGGATGGGTGGCAGTTCCAGTTGGCTGTCATTGTTTCTCACTGTTGCTGACCATCTAACCTTTCTCAGTCCAGCCTATTGTTCTCCCAGCAGATATGAATGTCATAAATGCTTACTTACTGAACAAGCACTTGAAGTCTATTTTCTCTGGGTATAATGATGAGAAAAAAATTAAATCTGCCCCTAAAGAAATCAGAACTGAAAATTGAGAGAGAAGATATGGACAATCCCTGCCTAGGAAAGGACCTGATAGAACCCAAGATCAGCTCAATAAAGGCCTGGAGACTGGGTGAGGAGGTGGCTTCACCATCCAGGTAGGTTGGGGAGAGGGAACAGGACAGTGGGAGATGGGATGAAGTGTGTATGGCAGCTGACTCACAGATAGGGATGGTCTCGAGGGAGGCTCTGGACCAGAATAGAGCACTGAAGATACATCTGGTGGAAGGAACCTCAGCTAAGTCCATAGCCATCTCTCCAAAACTAAGTCATTTAGTTCAGAGACAGCTCAGCAAGTGGAGTCAGGCCATTCCAGGAGTCTGCAAAGGCCTGGCACCTCAGGACCATGAGAAAACATGGTAGTGGATATGGCAGAGCTTGGAGGGAGATGAGCATGGTGCACAGTGTATAAATAAAGCTCTCCTCACTGCACAAAGATGAGTGTCAAGGGAGAGAGACTGTCGTCATGTATACGGTTAGGCAGAGGGGCCTGTTCTTCCCAGGATATGTCACAGAGTGCTTCTTGTATTACACATGAGGATACAGAGAGCAAGCAACAGACATGTGCCCTGGAATAGGAGGAGGCTGAACAGGAGTTCTCCAGGGGTGTCTTTAAACTTCCGTTATAAACAATGGGGCTGTACAGGCTCAACTGTTCTATCTGGCAGTTTAGTGTAGGTTGGAGCAGGTAGCCTTGGAATGGTAGCAAGCTTGTGGTACTCATCATGATGTTTTTTTCACTGCAGACAGTCTGGATTCTGTCACTACCAGACAATGCTCAGGCCATCTCTGTTGCTACTGCTGGGCCCTGTAATCTCTACCTCTCTTCATGACTGGATTTCTCCATATTTTTACTTAGTTTGAAAAATGGCTTCTACAGCAAAGGATCTGCGAAACAATGTGGTGTCTGCTTGGTAACATGTTCGCCGAAATACAGAGAACCAGCCCCAATTTGTGTGCTGTCAATGTAAACGGCAATCTCTTTTTTATTACAGATTTCTCCATGATGTAACTACACTCCCTCTCATCTGCCACAGGGCCCATAAGTCAGTAAGAGTACAGCCTGAGAGTTCACGCTAGGGGAACCCTCAGCACACTCTGAGAACTGAAGTGACAAGGCCCATGTTCTCTTTACAAGAGCAGGAAAAATCCCTTGTTCATCCCAGAGGGTAATCTCCTCCAAAGATTAAAAGTATATGCGGCCAACCCAGTGGAAGTTGGAGAAACCTTATCCAAGACTGTCTCATTAGCATGAATTGCTATTGTGTTGAAAATTGAGTAGATTGGTGAGATAATTGAAGTTAACTCCAAGGCATAAAAAATTTAGTTACTGTGTTGGTGAAATATTTCTGGGTGATTTTCACGCATAACACACACACACACACACACACACACACACACACACACACACACATATACACACACTCGTGGGCACACACATATACATACATACCTTATAGGTGGCATGTACTTTCCCACAAAGCAGCTTGGAGAAAGATGTCAGAATAGTGACCTGACTGTGATTCATGGATAGAGAGAGGAAAGAGAAGATACCCAAAGCTGAGGACAGTGCTTTAGGGCAAAAGTGACAGAGCCACTGTTGACAAGGTTCCAGAGGAAGAAGTACAACTAAGCCACTTTGGAGACATGGGTGACCTGATGTAGTGTGTAAGTTACTTTCTGAGCTGTGACCAAGCACCATGACCAAGGCAACTTACGGAAGTAATAGCTTGTTTGGATTTACAGTTTTAGGAGGAAAATCCATAATGGAGGGAAGACAAGGCAGCAGGCTACAGGAAGCTGAGAGGTGACATCTTCCACCACATGTGGAAAGTAGAGATGGTGAGCAGGAAGTAGGGCAAGGCTATAAACTCTTAAAGCCCACCCCTACTGACATACTTCCTCCAGGAGGGTTCGACCTCCTGAAGGCTCTATAACCTCCCTAAACAGTGTCACCAACCAGGGAACAAGATGTAAATATGTGAGCCTTGGGGAAGATTTGTTACTCAAACTGCTACAGATGGTTAGTGGTGATCTTTAAATGGAAGAAAATCTAAGGACAGCCAATTATCAGCATTAATTATGCTAATTAACATGACCCTAACATCACACATAGAGAACATTTCTGACATTTAGCAGTTACATTATCCAACTGTGTGCTGATGATTTATGAAGAAAATGCCATCTTCCCAGACAGTGGTACTTCCAAAGCATGTGCTCCATGGGCATAAGGCCATGCTAGTTCATGGCCATCTGGTTGTAAGTCCAAGGTTCATGCACTAGCCTTTCCTAGCACACATCTTAGAGCAAACCAGCACACATGTAGTTCACACCCTTGACACCAAGGATTGCAGCCCCATTGCAAAGATGGCAGGTGACTCCTTTTTTTTTTCACGTGGGCGTGAGGGGAACAAAGATGAAAGCCTGCGTTGAGTCGCTGAATGCAAATAGAGGGGCGCCGATGGGTTGCTTGCTGCCTCCCCCATCTACGGTTGTTATAAGAAAGCTGAAACTTACCCAGCAGCCTTGGCACCCTGCCTAGACTCCAGGTCTTCAGGGTTTTGCCCAAAGCTTTGAACTGGATGGGAGGCTGATATTATGTGTTTATGCGAGCTCCCCTTGACCTCCAGAGAAATGTCATAGCAAAGATGATGACGACAGATTAGTACTCACTGCACTCCTAGAAATCTCTGCTTAAAATCTGCCCACTTCATGTTTATTTTCATTCTTCCTGCATTTGCTTTTCAAACTAGAATCTGGGTTCACATTAGTGCGTATAAATTATTCTAGTCTTGAATATATATTTACCAGGAGATCAAATCAAACCATGGAATATTTATGGAGCCACTAATAGGGGCAGGGCAGCATGCTCCCAGGGGTCCCTGGAAGATGTGGGATGGTTGCTGCTCTCCAGTGCAGCACTGATGGTACTGAGGAAAATGAAGGCCAAATAACTACATCTGCTGAGCTGGCTAACACCACATTTTCCTTGATTGGAAACTGGAATTAATCGCCTTGACTAAGAACCTACCTTGAGTTAGCGAAGGAAAATGTACTAAGTATGTGTGCTTGGAAAGCATCACCAGTCAGCACTTAAAGGTTTTGTCTCTTGGAAGGAAGATGTCCTTCACAGGCTGCTGTTAGAGATTCAGTTCACAAATTCAGGTGGGTGCTATTTTGGCAGATGGTGTGAGCTTTGGGATTTGAGGCCTTACAAGAGGCAACAGGTCACTCGATGCATCATGGAAAGGCATAACTTGTCTCTAGGCCCTCTTTACCCCTCTAGCCTGCCACATGCTCACATGTCCACAGTGTAATGTGTTCCCATGTCCACAGTGCCATGTGTCCCCATGTCCATAGTGCCATGTGCTCCCATGACTGAAGACTTCAAGTTTTTCCTCAGGCCCAAACCAACCAGTCCAGCTGATCATGGACTGAAATCTCTGAAATCCTGAGTCAAGATAATTTTTCTTCTCTAAAGTCCTTTGCATCAGGCATTTTGTCACCATGAGGAAGACCTGACCCACCCTGAGGAGAGGCAGATACTTATTCACTGCTTAGAAAAGATCCAGCAACCAGTTGGGAAACAGATCAGGTGTGAAGTAGCCAAGCACATAGTAGTTCCCAGAGGAAAGATCCTGGAGAAGCATGTCAGCGAGGAGAGCCACACTGCTCTGCATGCTGCAAAAGACATAGTTCTTTGTCAGAAAACCACATGGGAATGTACAAGCCCAGAGCTGGAGGAGCTCCCACAGTCATCTGTGTTGCCCATGAAGAACATCTCAGTCTCTTAATTGGACAATCATAGTGTCATAGTGGAGATCTTCCAACCTGAATGTGTTTTCAATTTAAGTTATTTGGGTTTTGTTTTGAAAATTTTATGCATAACCACTGTACAGTATTTTATTCTCTCATTTCCCTCACACCCTGGCAGCTCCTCTCATGCCCTCTCCACTTCCTCTCAAATTCATAACCTTTTCTTCTTTTACTATCATTATTACATATATACTGCGTGACCATTATGACATGCATACCATAACAATTAGATATACAATTATTATTGTTTTATACACATAACCTCGTAACCAACTGATTCCATTTAGTGTTGCTTCTGTATTCAAGTGTTCAGAGCTGACTACTTGGGATGGTATAACCTATCAGGGCCTGGTCCCTGGAAAAGACTGATTCACACTCTCCCAACAGCCATTGACTTACTGTCGCTCCTCACCTAGTGTGGGATCCGGTGGAGTATCCCTGTCCACCTTGGCATGTCAACCGGTGCTACCATTATGTGGGTTTTCCTAATCATCCCATGTTATCCACACTTCATGGGTGCAGCTTGCCTGCTGTGTCTAGAGCACACTGTCTAGTAACAGGCAACCTCACTCTCCGGCTCCTAGATTCTTTTTGTCTCTCTCTGTGCTTTTCCCTGAGGTTAAGGTGCAGAGGTCATGATATAGATGTATCAACTGTGGCTGGGCAGTGCACAATCACCAATCACCATAACCTGACTAGTTGTTGATTTCTGTAATGGTCTCCATCTGGTGGGGAAAGAAGCTTTGTCAATGAAGGATGAAGAACACTTTCTGTGTGTAGAAAGATAAGATTTCAGAACACAGATATTCAGGTGGGTTCTGTATTTATGTCTCCCTTTGCTCGCCTCTTCTTCATGTATCTTGACACAAAGTGTGGAAAGAAGCTTCTGTGCATTGTGAATGTTCCTGAAGTATACCGAGGCCCTCCCAGGAAGGTGTGTGTGTGTGTGTGTGTGTGTGTGCTTTTCTCTCATCCAGAGCCAGAAATCATGGGTGTGTCTCTGCTAAGAACCAGGAGCTGAAAAGAAGGACAATTTTCGTGCAAATTATTTTTTCTTTTGGATGCGGCCCTGGCTTCATTTCTGCATGTTGAGTTGGCCTTTGTGAGCACAGTAGAACATGGCTGTGTTCTATCCAATTAGTCCAACCTCTGCCTTGCTCATAAAACTTTATGCAAACTACTGTTTGTAGGCTTGCCAGTCCAGAGAAACAATGACAGGCTTATAATTCTTAAGGATATTTTTTTGGCAAATCGCTAATAAGAGCGCACTCTCCCTCTCCTTCCTTTCCTCGTTCCCCCTCCTGTGCTTTCACAAGAACTTCGGCTGATGGAAAAGTTAAAGAAAAAAATAAAACACAAAACCTGTAGTCTCACCCAGGCAGTGATGATGGCAGCCCCATTAATAACACGGATCATTAAAATTTATAAAAAGCTATTCTTAATATAGGATATAAGTACATTTCTCAGGCAGAGCTATGAAATTTATACCCGTTTTATTGTCACCAGAGGACTTTCCTACTGTTCTGCTCCCACCACCGGCTGCCCTCTGCCATAAATCACCGTGTGGTTAATAACCTAGATTACAACAACCAGTTGCATTTACGGAATTAAATATTGACTATGTGAAAATGTTATTACATTTTTACTGATCGGAAGACCGCAGCACAGCCCTGCAGGACATGTAGCTGGACAGAAATATCTGTGTAATCTTTGTGGGAAATACAGTTACAGGGTGCTCACAAACAGCAGATAGAGTTTGGAGCAATGAGGAAGGAAGGGAGAAAACGTGGCGTTCTTAATTTTACACCAGGCCAGACACATCAGGAGGAGACCATTATATTGAAGAATTGCACCTTATTTTCAATTTAGGAGTCTCCAGGCCAAATGCACGAAGTAATTACTAAACTGTGGATGGTAGAGCAGGGTGTTGAAATTACAGTTTCCACATGGAACAAAACAGATTAAAAATATTGGGGGAGTTTGAAAAGGATCAGGCCTGGCATCTTGCTGAGATGGACACATTTTGGTTTCTTGTCACAGGACCCTCTAAATACGTCAAAGACATTGGTTACTTATTTGAGAAACACTAAGAACAAAACTTTTAATGCCAGATGAGAGTCCCCACAGTCATACACATGGATGCTCAGCACATTCCAGTCATATCATATCGCTTAGTGTACTGTGAAGAGCTCACACCTTGCCATGGACAGCTCAGCTCTGCCCGATAATAAATCACAGTTGGGCCAAAATATCCAGTGTGAGCACACACACACACACACACACACACACACACACACACACACATGTATATGCACACACAAGCACATGGACTAAACATCTTCACCAACAGAGAGCTATTTTATACACACACACACACACACACACACACACACACACACCCCACCATGTAGTACATGGCAGCTTGGATGCACTTAGAATGTAGATAAAGCAGTTTAGACTGTAAGGTACTTGCTGCACAATCCATGCCCATCGTCTGAGACCTGGGGAGTCAGAGGCAGGATGTCCAGCTAGGTCTACTTTAACCAACAAGTGCCAGGGGTGAGGCTGTCTCAAAGAAAAAGGCACAGAGTGAGTGAGGAGCACCCCTGCTGTTGATTTGTGGTCTTCATGGGAACGCACAACCCTGCAGTGACCTACCCAGCTCCCTGCCACACACATACACATGCTCAGAATGGAAATCTGACTGAGACACATCAGAGTCAAGTTTATCCTGTTGTTTTTTTTCCTTAAATTGACAGAGGGTAATACATTAATTCCAGGCACAATACAGCATTTAATCTTATATTTGGAATGATTCTCATACAGAATTATTATTACTACTCTTTGAATAATTGCCATTTTATTTTATTGAAAATGTCTTATTTGAGTCTTTAGTCTAAGAAACTTTTACTGGTTGTTGCTGTGACTCAATGCGTTTTAATACATACATAAAATGTCAATGCTTATGAAACTTAATTAACAAAGTTTTAAGCTTTACAACCTTGAAAGGAAATGCTAGCTCGTAGTATTAAATTAAGGCCAGTGTGTTCTACCAATAATCCAACAATGGTCGTGTTATAAATCTAATATTCGGAGTACTGTATATTTTAATACAAATGGGATTAAGGAATCTCACAGTTGGCCAGTTGGTCCCATCAGCACACAGAAGAAAGATGCCTGTCTGAGATCTGAGGTTGACACAGAGCTCACGCAACTGTCCACAAATAGTGTTTTGACTAGATGTGATTATTAAACATTTTCATTTTTTTGGTAATATAAATTCCTAATATTTACAAATATTGAAGCTGAGTATGTATGTTGAGGGCTACTATTAAAAAGTAACAATATTCTCACATCCCAGCCCTACCCTCATCCATTCATAACTATCCATCTCTCCCCCTAGTCCCTTTCTCTCTAGCTAACCTCTGAGATTATGCAGACTATAGATTTATCTTATTTTATTTTATTATTATCCCTTAGGAGTGTGTTTTCTAATGAAACACAGGAAAGGTGTGAGTCCAGATTGGACAATAGAAGGAGAAAAGAACAGAATCAGAATGTAATGCATGAAAAAAAAATCCATGTTCAATAAAAGAAAAACTACAGTTAACAACTAAAGAGGAAAAATTAACAATATTAATGTTACTCAAATAAAAATTTTTTGAAAAAGAACCATAAAGTGAAGAAAAATTTCTCTTGTAGCAAATTTATTTTAAAATATTCTTTTTGAAAAGAATTTTTTATTCTATTTTATATGTAACTGTTGTTCTGCGTATGTGTACCACATGTGTGCCTGGTGCCCACAGATACCAGAAAAGGAAATCTGATCTCCTGAAATTCAAGTTCCAATGACTGTGAGTCTCGCTCCACGTGGGTGCTGGGAACCAAACTCAAGTCCTCTGCAAGAGCAGCAGCTGCTCTTCTCCCCTGCTCCATCTCTTCTGTACACTTATAAAATCACCTTCTGGTTTGCTGTTATTCATTTTGTTTTGTTTTCTTTTCCATCTCATTTGCTTTTCCCCTTCTCCCGTTAGCAGAGATACAGTAGCCATAGCCAGTGGAGGTAGCGGACTGGTACAAGGATCGGCCAATTCTGCACTTCCTATATTCATTTCTCAGATGTGGATGAGGCATATTTTGTGCTCAAAGCAAGAAAGCTGCCAGAATGCAATGGGTTAGGTCAGAAAGAGGCAGGGTCAGTAGGAGAGTGTGTCCTATGGCTCAAGACTGGAATCTAAATGCTACATCAGGAGTGCATGCTTATATGTCCTCTGCTCTCTTGAAAAGTCTCAGGAAGGTTGAGTTCTCTGCTGCTTTCTCAAGATGTAAATGGACCCAAAACTTTGGATGCCCTGTTGCAGTTCTGATCTGAGATATGGACACTTTGCTGTGTTCTCTAAGCCAGATGTACCCCTTTCTCCTTCTCCAGGGACCCTAAAGAAGTAGCCCCTCACAAACAACTGGATACTGTCAGTTTTTTAGCTGCAAGTGAAAGTCCACTCTGGGGACAGGTAGATGGCTCAGTGTGTAAAAGAAACAGCTGTGTTACCTGGAGGACACAAGTGGGGCACCTGCACCCACATCAAGAGCCAGACAGTCCTGTCTGCTGGTTACTCCAGTGTTCTTGAGAGCAGAGATGGGAGGATCGCTAGGGTTTGCTGGTTCCCAGTATAGCTCCAATGTCAGTAAGAGATCTGGCCTCAAAGAAATAAGTCAGAATGATACAGCTGAACACTCAGATCCTCCTCTGGGCTCAGTTTGTACATGGTCACATGTTCCAGCACACACACTAGCTTCATACACCACATACACACATCACACACATGCACTAAACACGTGCAAGAGAGAGAGAAAGAGACAAAGACAGAGAGAGAGACACAGAGAAACACACAGAAGGAGATAGAGAGAAAGGCACAGAGAGAGAGAGAGAGAGAGAGAGAGAGAGAGAGAGAGAGAGAGAAAGAGGGAGAGAGAGAGAGGTGGGGGAAGAGGGGAGAGGAGAGAAATCCTCTTTTTACCAGAGAAAAGAGTAAAAGCATTGATATACAAAATCAAGAAAAATTCTGCTATATCAAATTCAATTTAAAATTCTCATTTTTGATTATTTTATTTTACATATATGAGTGTTTTGTCTGCATGTATGTATGCACACCATATGCTTGCAGTGCCCTGGGAGGTCAGAACAGAGCCATGGGGCCTAGACCGGGCTATATAAAGCTCCAACTCATCTGGCTCTCTCATTTTTCAGCCCTGTCTATATCAGTTCCCATGTGCCTGCCACCCACATGTCACAGCCTGGACCCATTTCCCAACCCCCACGTTACTGGTGGAGCGTAGACCTTGGATTCTGCTTGGCCTTTGCTGCCCATGGTGTATAGAATGGAAGATACTCAAAGTCAAGTGTGGATGCCACAGGCTCACAGCTGGGGCAGGGTTGTCACTTGGTGGGATAAAATTGTGTTGATGACCCCTTGAAGGAGCAGGTATGGTACTGGTGTCATGCCTATTCCTTCAACTCTCCTGGTTTTTCAACTGGGCAAAAATATTTTCTGATCTGGAGTTTTGTGTTCAGTAATGTAATGAATCTTTTTCTGTTCCACCAGCCAGCTCCCAAAATGTCTTGGAGACTTCTTATTAATTATGAAAGCTTGGCCTAAAGCATAAGGTTGCTCCTAACCAGCTCTTATAACTTAAATTAACCCCTTTTTATTAATATACTGATGTGTGATCCTAATTAGTCTTACCAATAAAAATCCAGAATCAGATATTGAGGGTGAAAGCTGAAAGATCATAGAAGCAGAGCAGTCGGTCACCAAAGACTTCTTACTTCTACAAAATCTCAGACCAAATGGAGGATGGGGTGGGCCTCCTGTCTCTCTGAATCCTCAGACTGAATGGGGACAAGATCCTGTTTCCACCCACCTTATATTCCTGTCTCCACCTCCCTAGTGCTGGGATTGAAGGCGTGTGATCCCAAGTTCTGGAATCAAAGGTACAAACCAGGAACACCCTGGACTGTTTTTCTTTTAGACTGGTCCAATCTCATATAGCCCAGGGTGGCCTTGAACTCTTGATCTTCCTGCTTCCTCCTCCCAAGTGCTAGAATTAAAGGTATGCGCCACCACTGCCTGGCCTCTATGGTGAACTAGTAGCTTAGCTCCATCCTCTGATCTCCAGGCAAGCTTTATTTGTCAGAACACAAACAAAATATCATACAATAATCTACACTCTATCACATGGTGTTACCTCTCTTCCATCTTGCACATCCTTTTTCCTCTTCATGTCTCCTGGCATCTCCACCATTCTCTTCCCAGAGTCCTCTCTGTCCCTGGAAACCCTGCCTAACTTCTTCCTTCCTAACTATTGGCCATTCAGCTCTTTATTAAACCAATTAGAAGATGCCTAGGCAAAGACACATCTTCACAGTGTAAACAAATATTCCATAACAGCAAAATCCCAGAACAACACAGAAGTATATCTGTTACAAATACTCATGTTCTCTTTACCTTTGAGTTCTCCCTCCACTGGGATAGGGAGGAACAAAACCCTCATGGAATGGATACCACATAGTTTATCGGCCATGCCAGATACAGCAGAAAGCAGACAGAAGCCTGGCTATTCGATTGCCTTCTGCAAAGGTACTCTCTAAAAGGTCAGGTTTTAGAGATGGTGGTTGTGCATGACCAAAGGCTGTGGATGTGACTGATGATGAGGGACTTGTTCCACAGCAGTAAATGCTGGACAATGAGGGATAGAGATCAGCAACAGGAGCTATTAGCCCGTCACGCAAGTCCATATAGTCTGGTGCCTTAGAAAGGCTGAACATTTTTTCATGTGAGCTCCCCTGCAAGGTGAGACTCCAAGCACAGGGTTGAACTGATGATGGAGGTTGCCCAGAGTTGCTGAATAGGGCCTTGATTGGTGGAAGCCTTGGGCTGGAAACTCTGGATTTTTCATATGGCTTTTTTTCTGGTTATCGTTTTCATTTCTTCTGTCACCCAGGTTGACCTGGCACTCATCATATTGTTGTAGAATATTATTTTAAACTCTGTGAAGCTCTGTTACTGTGTCTTTCTAAAACACCTGACTGGTCTAATAAAGAACTGAACAACCAATAACAAGGCAGGAGAAAGGATAGGCAGAATTGGCAGAGAGAGAGAGAAAATAGATAAAAGGAGGAATCTGGGGGAGGAAGAAGTAGCCAGAGAAGGAGGAGGATTCCAGGAGCCAGCAGCCACCCAGCTACACAACAAGCCATGGAGTAAGAGTAAGATTTACAGAAGTAAGAGAATGGGAAAAGCCTAGAGGCAAAAGATAGATGGGGCTATCTTTAAAATTAAGGAAATGCCAAGATAAGACCAGGCATTTATAAGTAAGAATAAGCCTCCATGTGTGATTTATTTGGGAGCTGGGTGGTGGGGCCCCAAAGAGCAAAAGAGCAAAAACCAACAGCCCTGGGACTGAAGGCATCTCTGCTTGGCCCCTGTGCCTGCTCCATCTTTACACACTGGGGTTCTACACTTCCTCACTCACATCCTTGTTTGGGTAGAGCAGGTGCTCCTGGAAGCTTCAGTGTGAGAAGCACAGAGGCTTGTGCTGGTATCTCCAGGGTCTGATCAGGATGATCACCAAGAACACTGGGTACAGAGCCTTGATGAGAAAGCTTCCTGGGTCAATCTCATTCCTGACTTACCAAGCTCATTCTGGATTATTCCTGCCATGGTCAATCTTGACATTTGGCTTGATGAGATTTAGAATCACTGTGGAAGTCATCTTTGGTTATGCCGTGGAAGAATGATCTAGATTAGACTAGTGGATGTGGAAAGAGTCGTCCTAAATGTGGGTGGTGCCATTGCACAGGCAAGGGGTCTGGAGAGAATACAAAGGAGAAGGGGAGGGAGGGGACACAGCCATCCATATCTCTGCTTTCTGACTGCTGATGCAATGTAATCAACCTCCTAAATGTCTGCCACCAAGACTTCCCCTTCATACGGAATGTGCCCCAAACCATGATCCAAACCAGATCCTTCCTTCCTGCATTGCATTTGACAGCTGTAAGAAAAGTAACTAATACACATGGTAGAATTAATTACACAGGGTAGTAGCTAATACACTATCCTGGTAGTATTTCAGTCTTCTCATTCCCAGAGATCAGGCATTCTGCACAAACAAGAGATTCGTCTTTCTCACACGTCTGTGTAGATGTGATTATATACTCCCTCACGGGCTTATTAGAAGCTTCAGAACCAGAACGGAGCACATCCTGAGCACCTTAATATTCTAGAGTCATGCTTCCCCTACCGAATGTTCTCACCCATTTCCCCTATCTGCCATTTCTTTACTATATAGCAACCACAGGAAAGATTTACTCTACGTTTTCCCCTTTGAATTTTTAAGTTTCTCTACATACATACATACATAATATATTACACATATTGTGTGCAGCCAAATATATTTATAAATCATATAATTTCCCAGAGTTCCCTCTTGCTTCTTATGTGCCTAATCTGATTGCATGTGACTGTCATGTTATGGGCATCCGGCACTTTGCCCTGCTGTGAGAAGCATCATGTTCCTCTCACTTCTGCTAGGCTGACCTCTGATTTTCTCCCATGTCTGGTGTACTGTTCATATGGCTTTCCCATTCATACTGAAAGGCGGGAAATGAAGAACTATTTTGGCATTGGATAGAGATAGACTTGTAGGCCAGGGTTTTGTGGGTAATGGAGGATAAACAGCTAAGCTGTGTCTGGATATTTGGTGCCGCATCTGTGTTTTTCCAGCTACCTCAATCTACTTAGCAGAAAGGACTCTTCTACATCGTCTAGGGAAGGAGATCTGACTGTGGAAGCTGAGGAAAACAGAGCTGGGCATCCATGAGTGGTAAAGCTTCCACTTGATCACCAGCCCCAACCGCCACACAACTGACATGAAGATGCCTAATGAACCATGACCCGGTCATTCAGTGATGTCATGATCCTCCTCTCAGACTCACCCAGACTCCCACGTCAAGGACAATTCCCAATAATGTTGCTGACTTAGTTTCCTACCCTTTTGAACTCATGCATCTTTGTGTTGAGGAGGATGAAATGGTGGAGGCAAATACTTGCCTCTGTCTCCCAGGTTGGCTCATTTTCTGTGTCTGTCTCTTCAGAGAACAGTTTACACCAAGCTCTTCTAGCAAAATCGTTTAGTGTAGGAAGGAGGAATGGAAAAAAATGCCTCCTATGCTCATTTAATGTTAAGACCAAACCATACCCTACTCTACATGAAGTAGCAGAAATATATGCCATAGACATGTTGTTTAATCAGTTATTTAATTCATCCAAACTCTCCCAGATGATCCCAACTCCCTGCCTCCCCTGACCAATGACACCTTGGGAAATAGTACAACTCACCTAAGCCTCTAAACTTTGCCATCTGACCCTACATGAGTGTGAACAGATGGTCATTACTGCTCCATTTAGTACAACCACTAAAGCTTTTCTTCACCCCAGGAGAAGCAGAGGCAGGGTGCTCAAGCTCTTCTTCTACCTCCACAGTGGCCCCTTGATTAATGGAGTCTGTGACTGATGGACGGGACTGCAGTCATCGATATCAATCATGATGATTGACAGTAGGGAATAATATGGACTATGCTCCAGGCCATGATTTGCTTTACAGTTTGTACACAGACATGACCTTATACCCGGGTATTAACTTACATGCTGGGAGAACGTGGTTGCTGTTAAATTATGTCAAATGCTTGATTTGAGTGATATATTACAAGGGATTTCGACTTTCTCCTAAAATACATTCTAAATCAGTGTCGTTCCCTCTGTACCATAGAGCCACATGTCAATATTTCTTTAAATGGAGTGCAGGAGAACAGAGGGTCCCAGTGATACCACATACTATGAAGCCAGAGAGAAAGAGGGAGAGAGGTGGGGGAGGAGGAGGGTAGGGGGCACAGAAGGGAGCAGACAGAGCTGGCAAAGGAATTCCATATATCCAGCAAGCCATTGTAACTGACAGGGAGCAGGCTTCTAACGTCATGGTATTCTTTCCCTAATTACTTAAAGCATGTTTATAAAGATTCCATATTTAACATTTGTTTGTATTTCATGCACAACCAAATAGCAGACCTGTGGCCTGGATCTTTCTTCCTCCCTTTTGTTTTTGTTTTTGGATTAGAGAGGGGGTTCCAAGAAAACTAGTGATTGGTGGAGGTGTTTTTTTTAAAATGATCATTTATCCCTACTCAAAGCTCACAACAAGCTGGAACTCCAAGAAACTTTGCTGCATGAGACAGAATGTCTATACTTGGCTCTAGAAACTTCTAGAGAAACCTTCACAACTGCAATCATCCTGAAGGATATTTAACTGAATACTCAAGTCCCCAGAAGACACAGAGACACTGACATTGTCACTCCACCCTGTCTGAACACACTCTGGAGACTTGTGACATACTCTCTTCAGATTCTGGGATAGGACTGGGACACCCATTGCATTCAAGTGGCCAAGAAAGCAGTGATAGGGTCAAGCCTACAAATAGCAGGTCGGGCGACTATTCCAGGAGCCTCCTCCATCTTCCCTCCATGCTCAAGAACCCTCAAAAGTGCAGCTTGCAGACTAACTTTCTTGAGTTTAGTGAGGGACCTATCAGCAAAAACAAAATCTGGCTTGAAATGAGAAATGGGGCTTTTCTGACTGTTTATCTACAGTCTAAAATCACCCCTGCACCCTTACTCAGTACATGAAAAGATATTTAAAGTCTCTCCGTAGCTGCGCACAAAAACCCCCAGTCAGCAGCAAAAGTAACTTCAGAGGTGCAGTTTGTGAGTGGGTGGTGTGCACTGAGCACCAGAGCAAATGACAAGTGAGGAGAGCTGGGGTACCCAGTACCTAGTGCCTAGGCATGGAGCCACAGGGCTGGACAGCACCCAAAAGCCATTGCCCAGCACCCCATCACTGTGCAGTTGGGAAATCAGAAGCCCCAGAAATGTTTGCGTTTAAGGAAAGGGTCCCGTAATAAACTTGCTCTGTCTGCTTTCCCTCTCCGCTCGGATGGGGCCCTGGAGCCATCTGCCTTCCCAGTGACAGCATGCTGCTTATGCAAATGAGACCCAACACAAAGGTGGCTTCAGTGGTCGCTGCAACTTGTTTCCCGGGCAGGAGCCCGCTACTTTAGAGACTCAGGAGAGAGCTGATGGGCTGAGCACAAAAGGTTACAGTGTAGTCTAATGTATGCGCCTTTCCTGCGGAACCCTAAGAGTGCCCCACTAAAGGGAGTTTACACCAGCCTCATCCGAATTTAAAAGGAACATTTATTGCATTCAGAGAATGTGGTGACTTCCACTGTGTGTCCCCCAGCAAAGGTCTGCTTTGAAAAGGTCTTTTATCATGCAGGAAGAAAGCATGATCAGCTAGGGGATAGAGAACTCTGCGGGGAGGGCACCACTACACCCCTCGCAACTTTGGCTGCCAGGATTTCCCAGTGCCCTGGGCCTGGCCTTTCCATCCCTCTTAATTGATTGGGTTAATATAAACCCCGGCGTTGCCGAGTTTGTGTGGCCCTCATAATAAGGCTGTTGTGGGCTTCTTTCTACTCTTGTGTCCCTGGTTTAAGAATGCATCACTCTACACAGTTCCAAAGTGTGAGCAAGTGAAAAGAGCTACAATCACTTCATTAATGATTTGTAAACAGAATAACCAAGCTGCCACCACCTGCGTGGGCTCCGGGGTAGGAGGCAGCTCTGTTCAAGCTCTGTCCAGCGCCACAGCCGGAATTCAGGCTCACAGAGTAAATAAATACCCTAGCCAGCCCCTTCACACTGGTGCCAAAGACTGTGAGTCAAGGAAATACCATCTCTTCATATTTGGAGAGGCATTTCAGAAGGACATGAGATTAAACTAAAGAAGCCTGCTACAGATACTAATAATTTCAGAAACAGAGGGTGGCTATGGATGAGGCCCATGCAGTGGTGGCTATTCTGAACCGCTGTGGATGTGCTACCAGGCTCCTGCAGGCTGCCCTTTGCTCAGCCCTGACCACACCCTGTCATTAAGACTTCCATTCTGTTAGGGGAACACAGGACTCAAGCTGCTTAGGGGAGCAGGGTCAAAGCTAAGACTAAGGCTCTCACTTCTCATGAGCACGAACTCATCTGTGGACTTGTGACGACATGGCACACCACGGTCATGTATTCATGGAACACTTCCATCTTGTGGGTGTGTTGTCTGTGAAGGGTAGTGGGACAACTCTTTTTTATCTGCTTTCTGTGTGGTCCTGGGAACCACAGTCTCAGGACAGAATGGCTCAAGGAGGTGGATCAGCTTGTGCAACTAGTACCCTTACAGGAGGAGAGGATGTGGTAGAGGTGGGAAGGTCAACATCATGAACTTAACTTACAAGCAAAAATAATAATTAAAAAAACCCACCTTGCCGGGTGGTGGTGGCGCACGCCTTTAATCCCAGCACTTGGGAGGCAGAGGAAGGTTGATCTCTGGGAGTTCCAGGCCAGTCTGGTCTACAAAGCAAGTTCCAGGAAAGGCGCAGAGCTACACAGAGAAACCCTGTCTCAAAAAACAAACAACAACAACAACAAAAAAAAAAAACCACCTTATTTTTGCTAAATGATTCTCCACATGCCCAGGTCCGCTGTTTAGTACTTTTAGAATGCTGCTGGTCTAGAGGCAGATTATCCTGAGCTAGCCAATATTGGACTCTGATTTAGCCACTGATTTCTGCGTCTGTCCTAGCATCCTTGTTGCTGTCAGTGAACCCTTCTTGCATGTACTAGCTGAAGACAGCCCGTTTTCTTACCCCAAAGCTAAAGATGCCATCAGTCAGCATTGCAGGCCTATCGAAGAGACTTCCCAGTTTTGTGTGACCTGTTCTCCTGGTGTTCCCACGAACATGGGACCTGGCTTGGATTATGACTTCTGTTTCTGTTCTACAGCCACAAAACCTCCATGATTCTGTTGACACACTGAAAAAGGTATCTGGGGCCCCCTGAGTCTGTATTCCTCAACAACGACCACCAATATTTGACTCCAGGAGAAACTTTTATTTCCTTTAAGGGGAGAGCTGTGTTTTGTCCTGATAAGTCAGTGAAACCAGACAGTGTGGAAGCCTGCCTTCTAAGCACCTATGGAATCATACCCCCAAAAAGAATGCAGACTAGTGTGCATCGTAAGAGACCTCCACTTACACACTGGTTAGTTACCAGTTATGGGACTGGAGCATCTCCCAGAATGGCTGAGGGAATTTTTAGGCAGGGCCCTACCTTGTACCTGAGCTGTCAAAAATCCAAGAGATGTGGGTGTTCATCAGTACCTTTTCTGTGGTCTCTGTATGTGCTCTCCTACTGTAATGGTTAGCTTTGTCAACTTGACACAGTCTAGAATCACCTGGCAAAGCAGTCTCATTGAGGGATTGTCTACCTTGGGTTGACCTGTGACTATATCTGTGAGTACTGTTATGATTAAGTTATCTGATGTGGGACTATCCAGCCCACTGAGTATGGTACCATTCCCTAGAGAGGGAACCTGAATTATGTAAAAGTAAATAAATAGAACCTAGCAGATGCAAATGAGCAAATAAGCATGTATGTATTTGTTTCTCTCTGTTCTCTACTATGGATGTCATGTGACCAGCTGCTTCACGCTTCTGCCACTGGGACCCCCGACTCAGAGATGGAATATAAACTGGAAGTGTAAATAAGCCCTTGTTTCCCTAAGTTGTTTTTTGCCAGGTTGTTTTATCATAGTGACAGAAGTATAATTAGAATACTCTCTGATCCAGATGCTCTTTGGTCTAAATTTCATGCACAGCCAGCACCAAGTTCTTCCCATACTCCTCCTCATTCGTCTCAGCAACTTGCTTCTTATGATATCACCAGAGCATCCATGGATAAGCCTCACCCTTCCCAATCACAATACATTCAGGGAAAATACAATGTTCCTGAAAGTTTTGACTGGCATTTCAGCTGGCTTTATAATTTCTAGACATAGAACAATATACTGTTTGTGTGAGGGTAGTGTATGTTTGTACATGTTTGTATAAGCGTGCTGTGAGCATGTATATAGAAGCCAGACAATAACTTTGGGCATCATTCTTCCTCAAGTACTGTTCACATTATTTGTTGTAATATAATCTCTCATTAGGATCTGGGACTCAGTAATTAGGATAGGCTAGCTGTCCAGTGAGCCCCAGGGAACTGTCTGTTCTTACCTTCCCAAGGATGAGACTGCAAGAGGATACCATCACATCTGGGTTTCTTAAGAAGGTACTGTATGTGTGTCAACTTCAGGCTACCAATTGAACCATCATCCCAGCCTCCAGGACACTGTTCCCTTGAAGCAAAAACTGTATTATCATTTAGTGTGTTAATTACTTAAGTCTGTGGTTGCATTTATTCATCAGAGTGAACTATCCAGGCACTGGCATGGGATACCCTGTTCAGAGTCACCATGCCTTAGGAAAATTTTGATGCCAAACATGTATGTGGAGGGTGGGGGGGGGCTCTGTTTGGATACCAGGGAAGCACATGATTCACATGATTCTGAGATCCCTGCTCTTCACATGGGTTCCATATTTACAGAATTAAAGACTGACACTGTGGATACATGTAAGAGGAACACAGACAATAACCAGATACAGTCAGAGATACTTGCTGCACGTTCTCAAAGTGATGATGTATTCTTCTAGGCTTCCCCTGAACTTGGAAAGCCACTGCCTAAAGTCAGTCTGTAACCTGGAGTCAGCTGGTCCTACTTGTGCCAAGAAAGATGATGTCTATCTTCTCAAACTGTCCATATTACTCTCCCTCTGACTAGAAAGGGAAGGGGTTCCTCCCCTCTGTGCCTGGGGAATATAAAACAATATAGTGTGGTGATATATTGTGTACCTCAATAATGCTTACCTGAGGATCAGAGGACAGAGCCAGCCACTAGATTAAATATAGAGGTCAGGCAGAGGTGGCACACACACCTTTAATCCTATCACTTGGGAGGCAGAGACCCATCTGGATCTCTGTGAATTCAAGGCCACACTGGACTACATAAGAGAAACAGAACCAGGCAGTGGTGACACACACTTTTAATCCCAGGAAGTAATATGGCAGGACACAGAAAGGTATATAAGGCGTGAGGAAACGGGAACTTGCTCTCTTTAGACTGACGATTTCGTAGAGGTAAGATAGTGGCTGGCTTTTCTGCTTCTCTGATCTTTCAGGTAAGCTTTATTGGGGTACGCAGTATATCACCACAATACATAGGGAAGGCTGAAGGCTGGAGTAAAATCCAGCCTTCCCTAGCAGGCCCCCATCTTCAGTGAACATGGATCAGATGTTGTTGGGGATGTCTTTCTGTATGCTGTGAATGTGTTGCTCTGATTGGTTAATAAATAAAGTGCTGATTGGCCAGTAGCCAGGCAGGAAGTATAGGCGGGACAAGCAGAGAGGAGAATTCTGGGAAGTGGAAGGCTGAGGCAGAGAGACACTGCCAGCCAGCCGCTGCCATGACAAGTGAGATGTAAGGTACCAGTAAGCCATGAGCCACGTGGCAACTTATAGACTAATAGAAATGGGTTAATTTAAGATAGAAGAAGAGTTAGCAAGTAGCCTGAGCCATTAGGCCAAACAGTTTAAACAATATAAGCATCTGTATGTTTATTTTATAAGTGGGCTGTTGGACTGCTGGGGCTTGGCGGGACCCGGAGAGAAAACTCCAGCTACAAGATGTCATGCCCTTAATAGTCCAACCTGTGACATGAAATGACAGCTTAACATGCAGCAACCAACAACTTCCCAGGAGTTGCCACACTGTCCTCTCTGTGCCCTGTTTAGATTCTGTACACTGTTCTCACCAAACATTTCCCCCATGGACACCATTAGGGGAGGGTGTCTAGAAGGTGAGGGTGGGGTCATGGTGGGAAGACAGAAAGTTCCCCCATTTGCTCCTCACTATCAGGGGAGAGACTTCTTCTACACCCCATGTTGCTCTCAGGGAACCTGTTCTCTCCATGCAAGAGCCCTCACCCTGTGGTGAGGTACAATTACTGAGCTGAACATGTGGTGATATTGTGTTCCCCAATATATTGTGCACCCTAATAAACTTATCTGGGGTCAGAGAACAGAACAGCCACTAGATATAGAGGCCAGAAAATGGTATCACACACACACCTTTAATCCTATCACTTGGGGGCCAGAGATCCATCCAGATCTCTGTGAGTTTAAAGCCACACTGGAAACAGCCAGGCATGGTGACTCACACCTTTAATCCCAGGAAGTGATGGCAAGAAGCAGAAAGGTATATAAGGCGTGAGGACCAGGAATTAGAGCAGGTTAAGCTTTTAGGCTTTTAGCAGCAGTTCAGCTGAGATCCATTCCGGATGAGGACTCAGAGGCTTCCAGTCTGAGGAAACAGGATCAGCTGAGGAATTGGCAAGGTGAGGTGGCTGTGGCTTGTTCTGCTTCTCTGATCTTCCAGCATTCACCCCAATAACCGGCTTTGGGTTTGTTCTTATTAATAAGACCATTTAAGATTCATGCTACATGAACATGCTGCAGGTGACCCGTGTTCCACCTGTAATCATCCCTAAGGCTGGTGGAAGAGACTCGGGAACGAGCTCACTTCCCTGGGGGCAGACAGAACTGTGTCGCTGCATTGAGAAAGACAGTTCAAGATATGAAATGGTGGGACGGAGATGGACAGGTGGGAAAACTTAGAAGTTGGGGGCAATCCAGTCAGACCTCAGCCACCACCCTCCTCTCTCTAAGCATGAGCTATCCTCTCTGTAAAGTTCTCAGTGAATGGACTGAACTTTCTAACCTTATAATTTTATAAAATTTAACCCACTGGCAGGGCAAGGAGAAAAATAGGAGAGTTAAAATATAAGTCAGTATTTTAAGTCACTTGTCCAAATGCACTGATGAGGGAAGCCTTGTTATATTTACATTCAGGAACCCCTGCAAGTCTCCCATTCGCATTTACCAAGTGTCCCTTTCTGAGCAAACAACCCTTGCCTGTCACACTGTTTTTCACACACTCAAACGCTTATGTCTGCGTCTTTCACTCTTGGTAATTTAATAATTTCTTCCAGAACAAACTACCTGTGACTCAATCACCCTGGTGTCCCTCAGCCCTTAGCCTGGAGCAATTCACTTCAGGAAGCTGTTCTGACTCAGGCCAGAGGCACTATGGATGCAGGGACAGCAGAGCTACCAGTATCCCTCCATCAATTTCGATTTCAGAATCGATCTCAGTGGACAGCGCTGAATGCGAAGGGAGCACACAGGCTCCGTTCCAGGTCCATCTACCATGCTGTCTCCTTCCCTTGACTAATCCTTTCTCTTGGGGCAGCTCGGGAGTTGTTTAATTGAGTGTTCCATTTCCTTTACACGTCTGTGTTTGTTGTCTTGGATATTTCGGGCTTACATTAACTAGCTCAGGGTATTGGAGTTCTTACCATCTGCAGGAAGAATTTTGGAGCCCACCTCAAACACGAAGCCGGGAATTCCTGTGAGTCTTATTTAAATTTCATCACAAGAATTATCTTCTAAGTCAGCCCTTTAATGATTTGCAAAGAGTAGTAGTGCCCTTCATTTCAATTCATGTTTTCAAGCAGACCCTCTGTCACACTCAATTATATCCTAAGGCCGTGGTTGCCAAAAGTATCTTGAGCTAGGGGCCTTTCTCTTCAGGAGAATAAAGTATGTGATGTCTGAGGTACTTAATAAAGTGGGTGGTAATTGTTAATATAGTAATTCTTTATTAGTTTAAATGAAACCAGAGATAGAACTGTTTCAGAATTTAGACATATAACATGAAAGCCAAATTAAAATAAGTCCAAGAAAAAGTCTGTAGATTTAATTTTGTGGAATTCTACAATTTCAAAGTGGAATGGGTGGTTATTGGTACTCATGGTTGTTTAAAACAATTTTTAAAGTGTGCTAAAATTTGAATTTCTGGAATTATTAGTCTTTCATTAAATCGCAAAGCCAAAGCCAGTGAAAAACTGTTAGGAGTGCAGAATGGAACATTGCGCCCATGTCACATGCAGGGAGCTTGCCAAGGCCTCCTTCCCCTTCGTGAAGAGAGACTGTAATTGAGGGCTTTCAAATAACAGCAAAAGGAAATTGCATGCTTGCCTTTCCGATGGGGCTGGCAATTAGTGGGACATGGAAGTTTCAGTTGGGAGTGAATGGGTCTGGGTCCCTGAGAAACAACACAGCTTTGGTCTGTGCAGCCAGGCCAGCGGAGTGTGTGAACCTGCCTTGCTCCAGTCAGCAAGAATGAAGGGGCAAGGAAAGACAGAGGCACCCACACTTTCTCCACATCGGATTGTCAGGGTCACCTGTGGGACACAGACCACCACAGCTCTGCTCAGCAAAACAAGAATCCCTGCACACATTAACTCAAAATTTTCACATCTTTCCACAGGGTGAATTAAAATTCTGTGTGTGTGTAAGCGGGGAGGGATTATTCCCTACTATCCCATTTGAGGTCAATGGGAAAGTCGTGGTCTTTCCATTCACGTTGTGAGCTGTGCAGTTATTTCTGGTGGACACAAAACATCTCTACCTGGACCTCTGTGATGGTGTCACTCCAGGGACTTGGGGTGGCAGAGACTGTGGAAGCCAAACACAGTGAGGTGAGGACATGACCTCTGCTCCTTCCTTCCTGGGCTCCAGCAGGGCAAGCTCATGAGCACTGAGGTTTTCTCCAGTGTCTCAAGTCAGGGCTTTCCCATGCATGAGAGAGCCTTTCTCTGTCTAAAAGGGGGCTGCCTCACAAATGTACTGTACCTTTATTCCTCATCCTGTCTTATAAACCAAACAGGTCAGTGTACAAAACATTAGAGAAAAAAAATGTAGTTGCTGTGAACAAAGTAACACTTTAATACATTAAAATGAGTTTTGACTTAACAAAATGTTTAAATTGTATATTTGTATCGGTTATTTTACCTGTAACAAGCTTGTACTTTTTTAGACATTTGGAGAAAATATACAAGACTGTTAGGGAGTGTTTGCCTCCTGTCTCCGGTGGCTCACACTGAGAAACAGGACTTGAACTTGGGGGTTGCATTTGTGGAGACCCTGATTGTGCATAGGGGAACCATTTCTCGGGGGCTGCTGAGGGCAGCACACCCTGACCACTGATGCCAATCCCACAGAATACTAGCGGAGACATAATCTGTCTCCCTCTGGGGAGGAGGTGGGGGAAAGGTTGCACTGAATGGCTGGGTGAAAGCTGAAGATTTTCGCAGGTTCCTTGTAACTTTAGGCAGGTTTGCCCTAGGTGGGGTGGGACGGTGGCCGGTTCCTCTTGCAAAGTGATTTCTGTCAAGGGTGTGACTCTCTCAGATGTGCTGATTGTGTCTTATCTGGAGCATAGATCTTCCTGCTGACAATTATATTGTTGGGAAGGTCATATGGATACAGTTTCCTTGAAAAACACAAACTGTAAGAGCGCTCTAACCTCTGACTTTTGCCGAGGGAGCACCACTTCCACGTCGGGGTAACAATGGCGTTGGAACCTGGTGGCTACTTCTGTTTGAAAACCGAGTCTTCGCCAGGCGGTGGTGGCGCACGCCTTTAATCCCAGTACTCGGGAGGCAGAGGCAGGCGGATCTCTGTGAGTTTGAGGCCAGCCTGGGCTACAGAGTGAGTTCCAGGACAGGCTCCAAATCTACACGGAGAAACCCTGTCTTGAAAAAAAAAAAAAGAAAACCGAGTCTTCTCTTGTGAAAATTTATAGCAACTTTTCCAGCAGCAGAAATGAGATCCCTTAAAACCACTCCAGACGGACTCATAAAACAGAAGCCCATTCAGGAGGTGGGAGGAGCTCTGTGCTGTCATCAGAAATGACCCACCATTAAAATGGAAAGATTATATGTAAAATAAGAGGAAAAGAAGCCGGTAAATTCCAGAAGACCTACATGTCAGAGATATCAAAACTGAGTAAGACAGCTGAACACATGTGTGGAAGGAAAGCCCTTAGGAAAAGGGAAGGATGTGTGTACCTGGCAGGTAGCATGAGGACCAAACTCCTTGGAGATGTGACCATGAAGAGCATAGGCAGAAGGGTTGAACACTCTACATAACCCAGGCAAAGAGCCATATGAGAATGACACAGGTTGAGTGAGAACTATAGCATAGCATTTAAAGGTTAATAAGTTCAACCTGAATACGCCCTTTCCTTTAGTAGTTCACAGGGCAGGGCAGATGTAGAATGTGCTGAAAATGCCCACATCAAGGTCATAATAAGACTCCTACTATGATTATTACCAGCAGACACTCTTGATATCTAATAAAACATGCAAAGTATGTCTGAATAAATATGAATAATTTATGAATCATTTTGTACCCACCACCCTGCAACTATGCATTGCATTTGTACAGAAGTTGAAGTATTGGTGACTCATTTCCTGCAACAGAGCAAGGAGCTTCTCCACAGACCACATCATGACAGAGACCAATGTGGATCAAATGCCAGTCTGGCATTTGTTTGAGGATAGATGAAATAGACGTGGTTCTCTGAAAACTATTGTGCCAAACTTTCAAGCAGTTTAATTCATCTTAATCTAACATAAGAAATTTCCTTGTAAATTTTCAGCTGAGAAGTATTTGTAGGTTAGAAGTAGAGAAAAGTAGAGGCCGTGAAGGTATTCCAACATAGGGCATCAGATCCCTGAGACCTGGAACAACAGCTGAGACTTGAAGATGTAGTATGTCATCAGTGGCTGATGTGAGGCAGTCACCCAGTGTAGAATATTTTGGTCATGTTTGAAGCCAACAGAAGTTGCCATTATGACATTTGCAGTCTCTGATCCACTCATGGTACCATAGACCATAAGACACTGTGGTCATGTTTCTTCACTGTCAACCTGACCGGATTTAAATTACCTAGGAGACACTGCTCTGCACATGTCTATGAAGATATTTCTAGAGATGTTTAACCAAAAGATAAAGACCCATCCTAATGTGAACAGCACCTTCCCATAGCTGGGGCCCCGAGCTGAATAAAACATGAAGATAGCGAGCTGAGTCCCAGCATCCACTTGTCTCTGCTTCCTGACTGTGGACACAATGTGACCAACTGTTTCACACTCCGGTCACCATGACTTCTCCTCCAAGATGGATTATATGAAATGTGAGCCAAAAAAAAATTCCTTCCTCCATTAAAGTGGTACTTGATTGAAATTTGGACATAGCTACAAGGAAAGTCCCTGGTACAGGTGCTCATGCAGTCAGATCTTGTGGACACAGCAACTAAATAGTGGGAAACATGCAAATGTATAGAAATGGGACGTTAGTAGTCAGTGCATCTAAAAGAACAGCCCTTTCTTTATGCTCAACTGCCCTGGGATTATGAAATTTCATAAGATAGAGTGTCTTTTTACCCGTGGGACTGCTGACTGCCCCTCTGCTCTTATGCTCCTTCATTAGGAGCCTGTGCCTGCTATCTCCCTGGTGTCTGGCATTCGATCAGGTCTCCTCTTTTGACAAGCTACTCCAGGTTTGATCATGCACCCCTTTCTTCTATCCTTGACTCTAAAGCCAGAGCCATGTGGCTGAAGCTGCCAAGTTCTGCTGCTTGCTGGGGCTGGAGCACAGGCCCCCTCATTCAAATACATCTTCATTAGCTTTCTGCTTTGGAAGCATTGTTTTACTGCCTACACTTGGCTGTCCTGGAACTCACTCCATAGACCAGGCTGGCCCTGAACCCAGAGATCCCCAGTGTCCACCTTCCCAACACTGAGACCAAAGGCACGCACCACCACACCCAGCTCTAAGCTTTTCTTTCATTCCTTTTCACAAATAGGAAGCTTAGCTGGGTGGGATCCTGTCCTGAGGTCACTACTCCCTTTATTCCATTTAGCAGCAGCTCTTCTTTGATCTGTTCACCTCCTTGAACCTGGGACTTAGCACCATTCCACTTCCTGGTGCCTCTTCTCCTCAGTTTGTACATTCTGTATTTTTCCTTGCTCAGCTTGCTCCTTTTCATTATAAATCTTTGTAAGAATGAACACTAGTAACCACATGGCAGAGTCTATACTAGGCTGTTTTGAGATTTCTTTTGCCAATGCAATTAATCTAAAACTCGTCATTTTAGTCTCAGGCAGACTTTTTAGACAAGGGTAAAAAGAAGCAACACTCTTAGCCAAAATATCACAAGAACAGTCTCTAGGCCACATGCTAAAATCCTTTTCCTCCAAAACTTCTTGATGCAGACTCCCACATTTCAAATCACCCTCAGCACCACTGTCTTCCATGTTCCCACTAGTACGGCCTATTAAGCCTCGCTTAAAGCATCCCACTGCTTTCCTAATACAAAGTCCCAAAATTCAAATTTCTCCAAACAAAAGCATGGTCAGGCCTATCACAGCAATACCCCAGTCCCTTATACCAACTTCTGTCTTAGTGTTGTATTGCTATGAAGAGACACCGTGACCACAGAAACTCTTATAAAGGAAAATATTTAACTGGGCCTGACTTGCAGTTCAGAGATTTAGTCCATTATCACCATGGCAGGAAACATGGTGCATGCAGGCAGACATGGCGCTGGAGAGACAGCTGAGAGTTCTACATTTTGATCTACAGGCAGCATAAGGAGATGTGTGTCACACTGTGGGTAGCTTGAGCATATAAGACCTCAAAGCCTGTCCCCACAGTGACTCACTTCCTCCAACAAGGCCACACCTAATTCAACAAAGCCACATAATAGTGCCACTCCCTATGAGCCAAGCTTTCAAACACATGAGTCTATGGGGACCATTTGCATTCGAACCACCACAGCACCAATGGAAGTTTGCATATAGATGAGAGATGTGTCTCAGTCTGTGGGCAGGTGGGCATCCATCCCAAGTGAAATTTCAATTGTCTGACAAGGAAGACAACTCTCTCCATGACCATGTCTACTACCTACAAGTATATTTCCTGTGGCCTAATGGCCCCGGCAATTTCTGCCCATACACCCTGGATGCAAGATGATCAACTCAAGTTCTCAAACACCTGCACCATGCTCTCTAATTATATCTCTTCTCTCCAGAATTTGAAATAGAGAGTAGAGTCACACAACCATGTGAGAAGGTCAGAGAGCAAGAGGTTAATATTGCTCCATCAGTATTTGTCACATAGGTCGTGAAGTTCACTGTTAAGGAAAAGGATTGTCCAGTGACAGTATGCCAGATAAGTGATGTTTCTTCAGTAGCAATCAGTATAGTCACACATTCTAATAATCACAGCTTTCAGTCCAAACTTCCCTGACATTGAGGCATCACTTATCTGTTATTATTTATGCTCATTGGACAGATTCAGATGGGTAGAAACTGCTCACAGGGGTACTCCTAATCTCCACAATGCCGCCTGTGTTAGAGGGAAGTCAGGCCCAACTGAATATGTTCCTCTGTGTGTATCTGAAAAGAATGTTAAGTG
Organism: Peromyscus attwateri; assembly: GCA_902168425.1. Taxonomy (NCBI): domain Eukaryota; kingdom Metazoa; phylum Chordata; class Mammalia; order Rodentia; family Cricetidae; genus Peromyscus; species Peromyscus attwateri. The sequence continues at coordinate 3,335 of CABHPP010144748.1, read as the reverse complement.
ACCATACTTTGGGTTTTAAAAGGGGGATTTTTTAAAAGCATATAGTAAGCCAAATTACATGAGTAAATAGCAAGATACGTGACAGATGGATAGGTTGAGAGGTAGGTAGGTAGATAGATAGATAAATAGATAGATAGATAAATAGATAGATAGATGGATGATAGATAGATACATAGATTACAGACAGATAGATAATAGTTAGCAAAGCAACATCAAATCAGGTGCTCAAAATACATAGTAAAAATCCACCGAGGAAGCCCTGTCAAGGGAGCCCAATGGTGTTCCCTTTGAAAGTACTCAACAGAGCAGAGTTCTCCTCAGATGAGGCTCCCAAATAAGAGAACAGAAGGCAACAGATAGAGATGACATCCTAAAATCAAGTGCTCATAATATCCAACAGATTGAGTGCAGGAAGTGAGGAGGAGTCACTGCCCAGCTTCCTCTCACGGGCTAGGCTTCCCACCGCTGAGCTGCCAGGGTCTCTCTCCCACTGTCAATGTGCTTTGGAACGAGATAAACATCAGTAACCTCTCTTAGAAAGAGCTTAGCTTCTAGTCTTTCTCCAGAATATAATGTTTTCATTCTTGGGGTGTTATACTATTCTCTCATCTGTGTCACAGAGTTAGGAGGTTGAACTCATCCCAAGCAAGGAGGCTTTGCGATGAGTATGCTTTGGTCTGAAATGGTGGGGATGCTAACCCTACTTCCTGAGTCACTTTCTCAGTGAGCTCAAAAAGCGCGATGTACCAATGCCTTATACATGACATGCCCCCACTCCCTCTACCTTTTACCAGTCTGAGACTTTCCAAGATAGAGTGGTGCCTTTTCATCTCTAGGAACTTATTCCTGATCAGTCTGTGAGTGGCTGTCTTTATTACTGAATAGACTGTTGAAAGAATTGGTTAATTACTACAGGAAATTATTAGATGTAGCCTTTAACAAATGGCTTGAACAGGAGGAATAAAGGTGATAGCTAGGCTTTGTAGCTTCAAACTATATCCCAGAACTCAGGAGTCTGAGACAAGAGAATTGACTCAAGTTCAAGACCAAACTGGGCTACATAGTGAGACCAAAGAAAAAGTAATTTAAAACGACAATGGAATTCTTTCTCACCTAGCTACAACAGTGATCCCCAGAGAATAAGAAGAATAACGATTACTAATGATAATGTGGGGAAAGAAGGACCCTTTCTCACTGCTGGTGGGGATGCAAAGTATGTCCATGGAAGTCAGTATTGAGGTTCCTCAAAACATAAAATATTGTTGTCTTGTAGCCAATGAAACATATCTGGGTATCAAGGAGTCTTTGTCAGCACCTCGCTGAGACATCTGCCCATCCATGTTTAGCAAAGTGCTATTCACAATAGCAGGACATGGAAGCAGAGGAGAGAAGGAAATGTGATTCACATACACAGTGGCATTTCAACTGTACCAAAGGATGAAATAGCATCATTTGAAGAAAATGGACAGAGTTGGAGATCATTGTGTTAAGGGAAAAGGGAGGATCCAGAGATACAAGTACTGTTTTCTATCTTGTATAGAAGCTCATCTAAAATATATTTATGTTTTATATATATATATATGTGTGTGTGTGTGTGTGTGTGTAGTTTGACTGTAATTGGCCTCATAGGCTCATAGAAAATTATAGCACGAATCCTAATTGGTCTTAATAATGAAAACCTGGAGTGAGATATGGAGTAAAAGCTGAAAGATCAGAGAAGGAGAATAGCCAGCCACTAGAGTTCTTGCCTCTACCAAATCTTTAGACTGAAAGGACCTGAGCTCCTGTTTTCTCCAACTCACATTCCTCTCTCAGCCCACATATCACTCCTTGTCGCCACCTCCCTAGTGATGGAATTAAAGGCATGAGACCCCAAGTGCTGGGATCAAAGTGTGTGCCACCACTGCCTGGTTCTGTTTCTCTTTTAGAGTGGATCAATCTTGTGTAGCCCAGGGTGGCCTTGAACTCCTGATCTTCCTGCTTCCTCCTCCCAAGTGCTGGGATCAAAGGTGTGTGCCACCACTGCCTGGCCTCTATGGCTAACTAGTGGCTAACTTTACCTTCTGATCTTCAGGCAAGCTTTATTTGTTAGAGTATACACAAAATATCAGGACAAGGAATGGCTTATTAGGAGGTATGGCTTTGTCGGAGTAGGTGTGGCCTTGTTGGAGAGAGTGTCCCACTGTGGAGGCAGGTTTTGAGGTCTCATACATGCTCAAGTCACACCCAATGTCTTGGTTTACTTCCTGTTGTCTTCAGAACGACCAAGATGTAGGACTCTCTGCTCTTTCTCTAACACCACATCTACCTGTACTCTACCGTGTCCATGATGATAATGGACTAAACCTCTGAAACTGTAAGACACCCAATTAAATGTTTCTTTTATAAGAGTTGCCATGGTCATGGTGTCTCTTCATAGTACTAGAAACCCTAAATAAGACATATGTGTGTGTGTGTGTGTATGTGTGTGTGTGTGTGTGTGTGTGTGTGTGTGTATGAGCAAAGTACAAGGATTTATAAGTATCAAAATGTAACCCATGATTTTGTAGTCTAACTTAAAGAACTATTAAGAGAAAACAACCAATTGAGCTGTGAAAGGCCAGGTTCTCCACTAGCAGCCAAGATCCCTAACACTTTGACCCCGCAAACCCACGGGAAGGGTAGATGCACAGTTCACTCTGAAATTGGGTTGAACTTGAGCGAAGTCTTGATGCGTTTGGGTTTGGGCAGCTGTCATGCTTGCTACGGAAGAAGGGGTGGAGGAAGGCTCATCCAAGGTCACTGAGTGAAGTGAGGCATGTCACCTCGGTTGCTTGAAGAACGTTGGTATGTCTGCCGAATGTTTACATGCCACATGTGGTTTTGTTATGACATAGTCACTTTCAGACTCAGCATGATTTACTGGTATGTTTAGACCAGTGTTTTCATTCTCATAATGAAATATTCTAAAAAAAAAACTGATGCTATTTTCTTCTTGGTCCCCTGCTCCTTTTCTTTCTATAACAGAGGCTCTTTCCAAATAAAGCTTAGGACTGGTTTTGCTGGCTTTGGGGCAGAAAGCAGAGAAGTGTTTCTTTCTGTAGCTATGAGGGTTCCTTTGAAGGAAGCTGGGAGAATCCCTGGGGTAGGGGTGGACAACCCACCATCTCTTCATTTAATCAAAGATAAAAAGTGTGTCTAAGAGAGGGACATCAAAAGGCGGGTTACAAATCAGGATGGTGGCAAGCCGATCCGTAAGTCCCAAGTCACCATTGTGCCCCTGGACCTCTGGCTTAGGTCACTTTAACCTTTGGTTATTGAAACCCTGCTCTTCTCAAGGTGCCTTTGAGAAGAGG
>CABHPP010144747.1:0-17365 GCA_902168425.1 Peromyscus attwateri | reverse complement strand
GTGTGCGCGTGCGTCCAACATTATATATGTGTGTGTCCAACAGTTTGGTGGGTGTGCTATGTGTAGACGCTCTGTGTTTAATATATTTCAAATCTAACATGGAGAACAATTTAAGGAAGTTCTTCCCCCTTAATTTGAAAAACTAGTTTTGCATAAGCCGATTCTGTCTCAAATGTGTATTTTAGAGATGAAATCGAAACATTGTGGCTGTCAGAGATCCTGAACCGGGAGCGCTAAGGGTGCGGGGAAGAGCTAGAACCTTTCCTCAGTACAGGAACATGGAAACAACTTGAACCCGGCAAGATCTATTGTGAGGTTGCCTCCCAAAGCCCTGAAAGCACCAAACAGGCAGACGGTGCAGCCGCAAAGGAGGCTTCTGGAAGGAATGCTGCCAAACCCAGGCGCTCCCATCATGATTTGCATAAGTGCAAGAGCAGTGCCTCCTGCGACGTGGTTCTGCACCCCAGACGCTGGGAAGCAGCTGAAGCAGCAGATGACCGTTCACAGTGCCAGAGCGCGTGAAGCAGTGAACATCCCCACATTACTCACTAAGTAATGAGGAGGGGACTTAGAAACGTTCTGCGTTTCAGACGGGCCTGCCGGTTAGCCCCTGGGCTCCGCTTTGTGCGCTCCGCACACAGCAGAGGCTCTCGGGAGGTAATGCAAATGAATCAACAGACAGCGTGAGGTCCCAGCAGCAGCAGGCAAGGCACCGCCTATGCAACAGGGCGTGATGACAGATAATTAGCTGTGACATGCCCTCGATGGCGCTGGGATGAGAGCATTCAGTTGGAAACCGGCGTGTTACAAGCTATCGCAAACCGAGAGATCAAAATTTGGAGCATAAACTCTTTATTTTGCCAGGCTTTTTTTTTTTTTTTAATTAAATAGATGGTTGTTGGAAAAAAGTACTTTTCACGGAACCAAGGTTGAAATTTTATTAAGTTCTTTTACATTCTAGCCCATACACCTTCACTTCGGATACATTAAACACACATTCTCTCTTTGAGTGTTTAAAAAATTACTGTTTTGTAAAAAACGGCCCTTGTTTTACACATAAGAAATGGTGACTTACAGAAGTCATGAACTTGCTCATCAACACTAAGGTAGTAATAGAGGACAGTCGGGCTAGCAGGGCATGCCCTTAACTTCAGTACTAAGGAGGCAAAGGCCTGCCGAACTCTGAGTTCCAGGCTGACCTCATCTACTTGGCCTGGTCTACCTAGCGACAGAGTTGTAGGACAGTCAGGACTAAGATGTTGACATTTCTACGTCATTTTATTTTTTTTTCTTCACAGCTATTTATTTAAAAATACTCTAAAGGTCATTACTAAGACAACTGGGAAAATTTGTGAACTACATATTAGAAAGGAGTATTTGATCTCTGTCAGATTGCCTTCCCATTTCATTGTGTTTTACAAGAGAATTCTGCTGAAACATTCACAGAGGAGACTCAACTGACACAGAAATAAAGGGCCTGAGTATCATCTGTTTACTTTAGCCTTGCTCAGGACACACACACACACACAGAAATAGTGAAAGCATTCGTGAAAAGTTCAGTATCTGTTAAATCTAACCGTAACAATTTGAGGGCTCATTTTGTATTCTTGCAAACAACTCCAGAAATTGGAATTTTCTAAAGAAAGGTAAACATGGATTATAGGCCAGTTTTTTTTTTTTGAAAGCTTTAGATATTTACATACCGAAAATAGCCATTCTTTCAATATCTGTATTCTTAGCAGTGACCAAGTAGGGCTGATTCCCAGGGCTGCCTAGCCCTTCACCTTCGTCACAAACCGTCAGTGTCTTTGGTCTGGAGGAATCATCTATGGTCTGTGGAAGCACTTGGATGCTGTGCCATGCACCTTTCAGTATGTGTCCTGAAGAGCCTGGTGACCATGATGAAGGAGCGGAATTGTACGAGAAACAAGGACACATGTTGGCCATTATTGTTTAGCTGGGAATTTCAGCAGTATGGGGAGATTATTAATTACAAATGTCTCTCCCCGTCAACCTAGAAGCTGATTCTTCTGTTTTCAATACCACATGAGCATTTTTTAAAGCCAGAAACGGAGCAGCAGCTGCGAGCACTGATCATTTCAGTCAGAGTTGCTTGCTGCTCATAATCAAAATTGTGAAATGCGCTCAGAGGGGCCATCTTGTGGGAGATTTCTATTCAATTTTCAGCAGGTTTATTGACAAAATCTGGCCAAATATGAAGGTTAGAAAGACACAACAGTATGGTGGTACATTTGATGACATGTCATAAGCTTCTGTTTTGAAATCTAAATAACAAAAGAAGGCCAGAGTGTATCTCCAAACATAATTTGTTTAATTGAAAAAGCTGTTCTGAATTTCTGTCTGAAGTCCACAGTGAATTCTATTCAGTGTCCTTTCCTCTCTTTTCCTCATATTATAAGCCTAGCTTTTGTGTGTGTGTATGTGTGTGTACAATATAGGGAAAATTAAGAATAAACTTCTGCATTGTTATACATTTTGAAATACATCATATTTTATTTCCACTTCCAGAATATCCCTTTCATTAAAAATTTTCTCTAAGTCAAAGCTTATGGGGTCCTGTATGTTGCCTGCCTATGTTCCCATCCAAATCACACTGCCAGGAACAAGCATTTTAATATTGAGAGGTTGAATCTCTGATGTGCCTCTTTTTTCTAAACAGTATGTTTAGACTTAGGGTTCTCTTTTCTTTTCTTCTTCTTTGAAATACAGTCTCATGATGTAGACCTGTCTGACCTGGAACTCACAGAGATATGCCTATCTCTGCCTCCCAAGCGCTGGTATGAAAGTTGAGCACCACCAGGTGTAGTTAGATTTGTTTTCCTTATCTTTTTATACATACTCAGGAAGATGAGAGCACAGATATTTCATGGCTCCACCCACCAGTGTCTTTCACTGGATTTTGCTTCTGTTTTTCTGGTAGCTCTACTGTTGAGGGAGAATTGTTTGGACTGCCACTCTATGGTGCCAATAAAACCACCATGAATCAAGGACTCAGTCAGCAATTGGCTGACTGAGATTAGTCATGGAGATGCGGGAAGACTGAGGAAGTCGGATGGAGAGGGACAGGAAGAGAGAAGGAGGGGTTGAGGGGACTTCCAGGGCTTTTGACTCAGAAAACATGGAGAGTAGGCTCAGTTGATTTTTGACTCTTTAGTTTTTTTTTTTTTTTTTTTTTTTTTTTTTTTTTTTTTTGCAGGGTTTTTCTTTGTAGCTTTGCGCCTTTCCTGGAGCTCACTTGGTAGCCCAGGCTGGCCTTGAACTCACAGAGATCCGCCTGCCTCTGCCTCCTGAGTGCTGGGATTAAAGGCATGTATCACCACCACTTGTAACTGTAATTCTTGCTTGATAATTGTTCTATTATATGTAATTTTACTATGTTAAAGTTAAAACCTTCCTTTTTGATTAGACAGAAAAGCAGAAGTGCTGTGGGATGTGTTCCTGTGTGCTGTGAATATGTGTTGCTCTGATTGGTTGATAAATAAAGCTGTATTGGCCTATGGCAAGGCAGCTTAGAGGCAGGCAGGAAATACAAGCAGATAGGAAGAAGAAAGGAGAAGGGAAGAAATGTGAGCCAGCCACCCAAGGAGTGACATGTAATGGGACGCAGGTAAAGCCATGGAACATGTGGTGATACATAGATTAATAGTTATGGGTTAATTTAAGATATAAGAGCTAGCTAGCAAGAGGCCTGCCACAGACTACACAGTTTGTAAATAATATAAGCCTCTGTGTGTTTACTTGGCAGGACACAGGAAAACTTCTGGCTACAGGGGCCAGCTAAAGAAACCCAACTTGACCCTGGAGCCCAGAACCAGTGAAAGAAACACAGCCTAAATCTGGGACCCCAGCCAGTGAAAGAAACACTTTATCCCTGAACTCAGAACCAAAGAAACATGCCCTGACTCTGAAACCACTGCCAAAGAAACACACTTTGTCCCTAGAATCAGAGCCAGTGAAAGAAATGTGCCCTGCCTTAGGATTAGAGCCAAAAATCTAAAAAAGGCCAGTGAAAGAAACACAGTTTGTCTCTGAAATTAGGGTCATCTCCCCCTGACCAATGAAACTAACCAATCCCGGAGCAGGAAAAACTAGCTAATCCCTGAACAGAAAATCTTCTCCCTGGAGAAACTCTGCCCCTAAGAACCCTGCCTATTCAATGTTAACTCTTCTTTCCCACCCTGGTAGAGGCAGCCACTCTCCTAGACTCCTCCTTTCCAAATAAATTTCTTTCTCAAAAGAGTCTTGGGTGTGAAGATCTTCATTCACCCTGTAGAGAAGAAGAACCTTGCTGAAATGTCTCCTGGGGGGCTGAGCAAGGCCCAGCAGGAAAAGTAACAATTTGTGCTAGAGCCAGAAAAGATTGCTACATTTCTGCAGGGGTTTCCCCTTTAGCAGAGTGAAACAAAAGAAGCAATATCTTGGGCCAGAGAAGAAGCAGAGCTCTGCTGGGAAGGCCCCTTAAGTGGGGGCTGAGCAAAGCTCAGCTGTAGCAGCTCTCCAGGAGAGGAGCAGGATTGCTATATCCTGCATGGAGACCATCCCCCACCACAACCCAACTCCAGGCACAGCCTGACTCCCCAAACAGTCAGAATACCTTTCCCTCCATAGCTGAGCTGTCCCATTGCAGCTCCAGTCACCAGAGCTGTCCTAGCAGCTCAAGGTATAGCCTGACTTCCAGAGCTGTCATGATACCTTCCCCCACAGAGTTGTTAACACTTGCTTACATCCCTCCCTCTTCTCCCTTCCTTCCCTCCCTCCCTCCTTCTCTCTCTCTTTCTCTGTATCTCTTTCTTTGAGACAGGTTCTATGTAGTCTTGTCTGTCCTGGAACTTGCTATATAGATAAGGCTGGCCTTAACTCATAGAGATCTGTTTGCCCCTCCAAGTGCTGAGATTAAAGATATGCATTACTACTCCAGGAAGAAATGGGGTTTCTGGTATTATATCTTAATGGTTCTGAAAATGTGGTCTTAAAAATGCTGTAGGAACAAATGGCATCATAACCTCTGCAGGAAAATGGGTTAAATTGGAGATCATCATGTTTAGCAATAGCCAGACTCAGAGCCGTAAGGGTCATGTTTTCTTTCTTCCGTGGCTTTTCCAGACAAGGGTTCCCTGTAGCTTTGGAACCTGTCCTGGAACTCACTCTATGAACCAGGCTGGCCTCAAACTCACAGAGATCTGCAGTGCTGGGATTAAAGGCATGTGCCACTACTACCCGGTCATGTCTTTTATCATATGTCAAATCTTGATTTATTTTATTCACTTCACTCTGTGTGTGTGTGTGTGTGTGTGTGTGTGTGTGTGTGTATGTGTGTGTGTCAGAGAAAGAGAGAGAGAGAGAGAGAGAGAGAGAGAGGTTAGTTTTAACTATTAGCTTGACACAACGCACAATCACCTGGCAAGTGGGTCTTAATGAGACACTGTCTAGATCAGATTGGCCTATGGCCATGTTCATGAAGGATTACATTGATTGCCTTAACTAATATTGTAAGACCCAGCCTTTAAGTGGGTAATACCATTCCCAGATTTTGGGCCCTGGATGATGTAAGAGCAGACAAACCTAGCTGAGCACTAAGTATGATGTTTCTATCTCTCTTTCTGCTCTTGACTTGCTTCAGGTTCTTGCCTTGACTAACTCACAATTATTGACTATCACCTGGGGTTGTGATCTTGTGAGCTAAAAACGTGTTTTTTTTCCCCTATAAATTGCTCTTTGTCAGAGTACTTTATCATAGCAACAGAGATCAAACTAGGGCATTGTGTGTGTATGATACATGTATGTCGGCATATATGATGTGAGTGTGTTTGTGTGTGAGTATGGGTGTGAACATGCCATAGTGCATGTTTAGAGGTCACAAAATATCCTCAGATGACAGTCTTTACCTTCCACCTTATTTGAGACAGGGTCTCTCTGCTGTTCAAACTGCATTTGACAGGCTATATATAGGATTGTATGTGGGTATACACTATGAAAGCCCTATTTGCAGAGAGAAAAGGGACCAGTGGGAGGCTGAGGTAAGCAGAGAGGAAGGGATGTTGAGAATATGAACAAAGTGTAATGATACATGCGTAGAAAGTATGAAAATTAAACTCATTATTTTGTGTGCCAACTAAATTAATTACTTTTAAACATTTAAATAAACATTGGGTTGAGTGTGAGGGGATTATAAGAATGTATGGGTGCCTCAGTCCTTGATAAACAGCAGAAGTATCCATGATGTTCTGGAAATTAAAAGAAATAAATTTTAATGAAAAATTATTTGGCCCCAAATTGGATAACCTATAATAAGTGGTTGTTTAATGAATTTTATTTAAATAAGTGCCTGCAATTAAAAAAGAACAATTGATAAAACATATACTTTATCAAAACTAAATCAAGAAAAATATAGAAAGCCTAAGCATACCAACAACAGTGAGTCAGTAATGAAAACATCCCATAAAAAAATCTGGATCAAGATAACTTAACAGATAAATTCTGTCAAACATCTGAAGAATCAAAACCAATATTTATCCTTAAACTAAAAGAAATAGAATTCAGAAAAATTTCAGACTCATTTTATAAAATAAGGCCAGCATTACCCTGATACTGAAGTGAAAGAAAGATACCACAGAGAAAGAAATCATAGGTTCATGTCTCCAATGAAAGTACATGCAAAATCCTGGTTGACCTTATACACAAGTCAGTCAGTGCAATAAACACATTAATAATGAAGGCTAAAAAATAAACTCATTAATAATGAAGGCTAAATTCCACATAACCAGGGGCTGGAGAGATGACTCAGTGGTTTAGAGTACTTACTGCTCTTGCAGAGGATCTGGGTTCAATTCCCAGCACCGAACATGGTGGCTCACAACTGTGTATAATTCCAGTTCCAGAGGATCTGATACCTTCTTCTGAGTCTTCTCACTTCTGAGAGCTCTTACTTGCATGCAGTGCACAAACACACACTCAGACACATACACACAAAATAAATGTTTTAAAAATCACATGATCAGAGAGAAGTTGACGTCCCTGTAACAATGATGCTACTCTTGTGCAGGTGTGCATATCTTGCTCAGACGGTTGGAAACCTTTTTCTCCTAGTGGCCTGCACAGAACTTGCTGACACCATCATCCAGTAGGGAGGAAGCTTCCAGTTCAGTTCCATCTTGCTTCTCTCTATTTAACAATTAAGATGTGTTTAGCAATAGAATCTTTTCAGCTACCTCTGGTACACATAACACACACACACACACACACACACACACACACACACACACAGAGAGAGAGAGAGAGAGAGAGAGAGAGAGAGAGAGAGAGAGAGAGAGAGAGGGAGAGAGAGAGGGAGAGAGAGAGGGAGAGAGTTTGTTTATTTTTTGAAATCAGGTTTCTCTGTGTATCTGTGTAGTTCTGACTGTCTTGGTACTTGTTCTGTAGACCAGCTTGGCCTCGAACTCAGAGATCTGCCTGCCTCTGCTTCCTGAGTGCTGGGATTAAAGGCCTGTGCCATTCTACCTATCTTTCAGCTTATATTTTTTAGTTACCATACGGGGTAGTACATTTTCTTTTGGAATTTTCATGCATCCTTAGTTTTGGATAACCGTTACTCTACCTTCTCTCACATTCCCCATTTCCATCCATGCTTCTACTTCCCCCCAACCCCCTAATTCCTCCTCTCTGTTTTCATATCATTGTGCTCTGCTATTCCTGCTTCCTTAAGGCATCCTCCACTCAAAAGGCCCTTGTTTAGTTTCTTTGCCATTACAGTTACTCCAGTTTAAACATCTTAAGATTTGAAGTCAGGATCCACATATGGGACAGAATATGTGGTACTTATCCTTGTGAGCTTCGGTTACTTTATTCTGCATAATTTTCTTCTTGTTTCATTCAATTACCTGCCAAATCCACGAGAAGGAATTCATATCTGTCACTGCAAACTTACTTTATTGTTTAGCTAATTGTTGCATAGCCAAACTGACTTCTAAATATTTATGTTTATACTCAAAGACAAATGCTATTCTCAGTCCTGATCAGAGAAGCCCCTTTCCAGGGATTGGCAGTGAATACAGAGACATACATATGTTCAAGGTTTGATAAGAATAAGTAACAGTTGACTACTGAGCCCTAAACAGGACATTTATACCACTACACCTTGAAGACTTTCACCCACTGTGGAACAGGTGGCAGAAAGAATGTAAGAACTAGAAGATAGGAAGAAGGGCTGTGAAATGGCTTGTACCCATGATAGAGACAATGCAGTCTAAAGTGAAGAGTTTGGGATTTATTTCACTGGCAGAGGAAATAGCAAAATAGTCTAGTATATACTCTGTTGTGTGGTTATTAGTGGTAACTCTTATGAAAATTTATAATGAAGAAGAGCAAGCTAAGCAGGGTAAATTACAAAATATAAAAATTGAGGGGAAAAGGAGCACCAAGAAGTGGAATAGAGCTACATCCTGTGTTCAAGGAGATAAACAGATTAAGAAATGAAATAAAGGGAGTGGTAAGCTCATGGCAAGATCCCACCCAGCTAAGTTTCCAACTTGTGAAAAGGAATTAAAGAAAAGCTAGGTATGGTGGTGCATGCCTTTAATCCCAGCACTCAAGAAGCAGAGGCTGGCAGATCCCTGAGTTTGAGGCCAACCTGGTCTACAGAGCAAATTCCAGAGCAGTAAAGCTTAGGCAGTGAAGGTAACCATCAAAAACAGAGAGCTGGTGAAGATGTACTTGAACAAGGGGGCCATGTTCCAGTCCCAGTTGCTGGGAGCCACAGAAATATGAAGTAGGAATTCAGTTTACTATGGCAAAAGCTAATACCTGGAAGAAGCCAAGGATCTTCCAGAGGATAAAGCCCAGGCTCAAGGAGTCTTGGTGATATTGGCTCTTGAATATTAAGCCGTTTTCCTGCAATGATTTCTTGTGTGCTATTGTAGCTTTTCCATTCCTACAACAGTGTATTTGGTCATCCACTGGGCACAATTTCCCATATACAAGTAAAGTATTTGGATAGATCTCCCAACTGTGCTAAAGCAGCAATATAGCCAACCCCCCCAGTTTCAGGCCTTTCTGTAATTATTGTCATTAGCAACATCTGGCCCAGCCCTTCTCTGGATGAAAGTATCTTACCTGAGATTCTTCTCAGACTTTCTAAGAACAGACTTAAGCATCCAGACTATCTGTTTGAGAAGGCCTGGAAGATGTACTAATTAATCTCAACCTTCTTTCTTCCAAATGCTATCTCTGCTCTGTAGCTAGAGAGTGGGGTGCCATTTGTAGCTAGAGTTTTCTCTCCAGGACCCGCCAAGCCTGGCAGTCCGACAGCCCCTTTATAAAATAATCACTCAGACGCTTATATTATTTAAACTGTTTGGCCTAATGGCTCAGGCTTCTTGTTATCTAGTTCTTCTATCTTAAATTAACCCATTTCTATTAATCTATACTTTGCCACATGGCTTGTGGCTTACCGGCACCTTACATCTTCCTTGTCATGGCGGTGGCTGGCAGTGTCTCTCTGCCTTAGCCTTCCACTTCCCAGAATTCTCCTCTCTCCTTGTCCTGCCTATACTTCCTGCCTGGCTGCTGGCCAATCAGTGTTTTATTTATACAGAGCGATATCCACAGCACTGCTCTAGATCAATTAACTCAGAACTAAGGGGTTTTAACTTACCAGGTACATATAGCTGTGACACAAGTTGCTTACCCACTGAGTGCACTCGCCCTGCCCTACCAGAAAGTGGCAGCAGCTGAGATAGGGGCCAAAGGAAAATAAGGCAATTTTATTTTCACTCATCACTGATAGACTCCTAACACCTTACCTAAACACTTCTAAGAATATAGCTTGAGCACATACAATCCCCTTTGCTTAGATATAAACCAAATTTGGCCCTCAGTTGATTCTGTTCCCCATTAGTCACTTCCTTTTTGAGTTGTAAATGATAGCTGACAATTATTGTACTTTGTGGGGACTTTATCGCCCCTCCCTTTGACCCAGAAGGAATCCAAGTCTGGTGACCTTGCCTTAGCCAGAGCATTGCTATTGCATGGGTGTATAACTGTAAACCTCAGAGACTTGAGGAGGGCTACATTGAGAACTAGAAGAAGGAGATCGAAGATGGGGAAGAACTAGAGGAGAAAGAACCAGATGGAGGAGAACTAAATGGGAAAGAATAAGATGGGAAGAACTAAGGAGATGGGTAAGAACTAGATGAGGAAGAATGACAGAGAGGACTTACAAGAATAAAGAGAGGAACTAAGGATGAAGAGGAACTAAGATGGGCAAGAACTAGATGGATGAGAACCAAGATGGAGCGGAACTGGATGAAGGAATTAAGACAACACTTACAGGGAACCACAGAAAAATGTAGAGAGAATCAGGCAAGAAAGCAGCTCGGCATGAGAGCAGAAAAGAAGCTGTGCAGACAGAGAACTGATTCAGAAGAATAAAGTGAATGGACCAAAGAGTTTCATGTACGTAGATTCATTTGCTATCATCTAAGATTAGATTATCAGCTAGTTGTAGACTCTTCCACGGACCCTGGGAAAAAGGCTATCGAGGGGCTGGACCCCAATAGCCTTTACTACCCAGTAAGCAGCACAACTTGGCAACTTTGGCCATGTGGTTCTGGAGTTAAGGATAGAAAAAGGGGCTATGGAATTTGCCTCCTAAAGAAAGCTGCTGAGGCACACACAAAGCACACATGCATGCAGGTACATTAACTCGTGCATACACACACAGTTAAAACTGAAGTACCAGTTTAAAAAGTCACAATTACAAAATCAACATGTAAAGTCAATGACTTTCCATCCACTATAAATCAATGGCTCAAAATTGAAATTAATAAAATAATTCTGGCCAGGTGGTGGTGGTGCACGCCTTTAATCCCAGCACTCAGGAGGCAGAGGCAGGTGGATCTCTGTGAGTTCGAGGCCAGCCTGGTCTACCAAGTGAGTTCCAGGAAAGGCACAAAGCTACACAGAGAAATCCTGTCTCGAAAAACCAAAAAATAAAATAACGTAAAATAATTCTGGGCTGGGGAGACGGTTTGGGGGTAAAGTGCTTGCCCCACAAGCCTGATGACCTGAGTTCAGTCCCCAGAACCCTAATAGCGGAAGGAGAAAACTAGCTCACGTAGGTTGTCCGCTGACCTCCACTCATGTCCTGTGGCATGTGCACACCCATCCTTATTTTAAAAAAAGTAAATGTTAAGAAATGAAAAAAATTGTGTAGCCAAAAACAAAAACAAAACAAAACAAAAAACCCAACAACAACAACAACTAAAAAACAAAAAACAAAAACAATGAAATAATTAAATGCATGGAAAGGCTTATTACTGACTAGCGCTTACACTTAAATTAACCCATAATTCTTATCTATGTTTAGCCAAGTAGCTTGGTACCTTTTCTCAGTACAGCATTCTCATCTTGCTTCCTCTGTGTCTGGCTGATGACTCCTGACTCCACCCTTCTCCTTCCCAGCATTCCCAGTTTGGCCTTCCCGCCTAACTTCTGACCAGCTACAGGCCTGTCAGCTTTTTATTAACCAATGAGAGTCATACATATTCATAGTGTAGAAAAGGATTGTTCCACAGCAAAGAAAGGCATAGAGGTTTCTAGGAGTGGTGGACCCTGGAGAATAAGCACAGCTCCACTCCAGGTCTCTGGATTTGAGGTGGGAAGAATTTCACTCATCAGCCTGGCATTTCTAGGCCTGGTGCACCCCAGAGGACAAGCACAACTCTGGTGCCAGGCATTCAGGCACCATTTTGATTCTTGGAAGTAGGGTCCTGCCCCGCACCATGAAGGACTGAGAGAGACAATGAGACCCGGGCACATGGACACTATTATGGTGAAAAATGTGTGGTGTGGTATGGGAGAGAGAGAGGGAGAGGCAGAGTGGGTCATGTCCTGTGGGCAGAGGCGTATCTGAAGAGATGACAGCAATGAGAGTGGGGCTTGATTGCCACCCAGGGCCATGGTGACATCAGGACCCGAGCTGATGCCAGGGACCATGTCCCTGGCCCTGATGCAGCCAGGGTCTGTGTTGATGTCCATGGCTCCTGGTACCACGGAAGGCCAAGAGGATAGGGCTGTACAGAGTTGGCCCAGCCCCTTACTTGGCTACAGCACTAGGGAGACCTGGTTCTTCTCCTCACTGATTGAAGTACTCAGGAGAGCGGGTCCTCCAACCCACCTGGGCAGACTATAGAGCTGACCTTGTGCGCAGGGGCAAGGGTGAGCTGGCCCTGAGGGCCTGATAATGGGAGAGCAGGTCACATCTGCCATGCGGTTAGGGTAAGATGCCTCCTATCATCCCTTACCAGCTGCAGCAGCTCACCAGCTGCAGCAGCTCACCAGCTTCAGCACTCGGAAGAACCGGCCCTGCGCCTCTCCTGGGCACCACAGTAGAGTTGACCCTGTAAACAGGGGCATGGGTGAGCCAGCCCTGATAGTATGAGAGGGGCACAGCTGATATCACCTCCCTTGTCTGTGGTATGCTGTTAGGGGTCTAGGGAAAGATGACCCCCCTCACCTCTACCACCTCCAGCTGGTGAGAGAGCTGACCTTCCCCTTTACCAGCTTCAACACTCAAGAAAGCAGCTCTGCACCTAGTCAGGGCAGCACAGCAGAGCTGACCATATTTACAGGGGGGAGGGAAGATGCTAGGCGGGGTGGGGGGTGGGTCGGCCTGAGAACACGAGTGTGGGAGGTGTGGCCCCACCCTCATCTGCCATATGGCAGCATGGGCTGGGGAGAGATCTGCCCCCTCCCCCCCATGCCTGAGGCGAGTGGCAGAGCAGGCCCAGAGCTCATAAGAGGGAGAGAACTGCCCTTGGCCCTCCTCACCAGCTGTAGCACTCAGGAGAGCAGGCCTTGCACCTCACCCAGGAAGCACAGTAGAGCCAATCCTGTTGGCAGAGGTGTGGGTGAGCCAGCCCTGAAGTAGTGAGCATGAGAGAGCTGTTCCCACTACTCTTCTGTCATTCAGAGACGTGGGCAGGGGAGAGTTGCCGCCCCCCTTACCCCTCCCTCACCCTTGCTGCCTGGGACAGATGAGGCAGCTGACCCTCCCCTTTACCAGCTGCAGCACTCAGGAAAGCAGGTCCTGCTCCTCTCCTGGGCAGCACAGTAGAACTGACCCTGTTGGTGGAGGTAAGGGTCAACTGGCCTTGAGGGTTTGAGAGTGAGATAGCTGGCCACACCCCTTGTCTGTCATATGGTGGTCAGGGGGAGGGAAAGATGCCCTCCCTCCTTGTCCCTACCACCTGTGGTGGGAGAGGGAGCTGACCCTCCCCCTTATCAGCTGCAGCACTCAGGAAAGAGGGTCCTGTACCTGGCCTGGGCAGCACAGCAGAGCTGACCTTACTGACAGGGGTATGGCTGAACCACCTGAGATCATGAGCATGGGAGTTCTGGCCCCGGCCCCCACCTGCCATATGGTGGTGTGGGCAGGAGAGAGATGCTACCCCACTGCCCTCTGCCCACCCTTTGCCACCTGTGGCAGGTGGGAAAGATGTCCCTGAGGCCATAAGAGCGGGAGAGTTGTTCCTGCCCCTCACCAGCTGCAGCACTCAGGAGAGTGGCCCCTGCACCCCACCAGGGCAATAGTAGAGATGGCCCTGATGGCCCAGGAGTGGGAGAGCTGGCCCTGAAGGCATGAAAGCAGGAGAACTGGCCCCACCCCTCACTCATTGCTGAGAAGGGTGAACTAGTCAGGGCAGTGCTAGAGAGCTCACTTACCCTGGTGGTGAGGACAAGAGAGAGCTGACCAACTCTACAACTACCTAGGCCCAGAACCAGGGTTATGAGTTGGCCCACCCCAACATCCACCCCATGTATCATTTACTAGAGCATGTGAAGGGGCTGGTTCTGCAGACCTAAAGCTGCAGGATCTCCAGGACCCAGGGCAACAACAGGATATCCAAAAGGAGTCCCAGTGAGGACCCAGCAACAGTAGTATAGCGGAAACCAGAGGTCTGGAACCAGATCGGTGACTCTGCAGTGAACACCTGCAAGTAAAGATATATGAGCAAAAGGGTTTACTTCGTGACTCACGGTGTCACACTACAGCTTCCATGACAAGATTGGTTTTTCCTTATTTTTTCTTCTCTTAAATTTTATTTATTTATTTATTTATTTATTTATTTATTTATTTATTTATTTATTTTTGTTGGGGAGAAGGATGAAAGGGCAGAGGTCAGATCCGAAGGGAGGGGGAAATGAATGAGATCGAGATGCATGATGTGAAAGACACAAAGAATAAATTGAAGAGAAAGTTGAAAATAAAAGAACGGCAGAGAACTCAATAGTAAAACTCTCACTAACCCACTTAAAATGGTCATGGGATCTGAATGTACATTTCTGTAACATATGAAAAGCCAATAGTTTATGAAACTGTTCAGTATCACTAACGTCAGAGGAATGCTCAAGAGACATCAGCTCACATCTGTTAAACTGCTCCTTGAGACGAAAGATAACGTGTTGGTGAGCGTGCAGATACAAGAGGTACCTGACTACCCAGTCATCTGGGTATGTAGCCAGAATTTGAAATGAGGAGCTCCAAGAGCTGTTTGAATGTGTGTGCTTGCTGTAGCATTATTCATAAAAGCAGAGGCATGGAAAGAATACAAATGCCCAATGACACACGATTAGATAAAAATGTGTATGCTTACAATGAAATATTATTTAGCCTTTAAAAGGAAGGAAGCCTTGCCATTTGTTATGTGGATGAATTTGAAACACCCCACCTAGTGAGGTAATTTAGATTCAGAAAGACAAGTACTGATTTCACTTATGCATGGACTTGAAAAGAGCTCCGACTCCTAAGGACTAGGAATTGAATCCTAGGAATTGAGATCCCCAGGTGATATGGGGAGCAGAAAACACGGAAGTGTTAAAGTTCACAATTTTTTTGCAAGATGAATAAATCATAGAGATTGAGCACAGAGTATAGTGCCTGAGGGTAGTGACTGCACTTCAGACTTTAAAAAAAAATCTGCTAAGGCGGAAAAGCTAAATGAACAGGGAGAAAGGGAATGCTCGGCTGCTGTGCAGGTTGTGGAGGTTTCTCATCGGTAGAGTAGTCTCCAAGTTCAAGTTAGATATGTGCAGAGCTTTGTGAGTCAATCATCTCCAATGAAACAGCTTTTAAAATTTCATTCCCACCAGGAGGATCACCTTGTACGTGTTTCTTTTTGCCTAGATCACTACTTTGGAACTCTTCACACAGTCTTCTCTAACCACCTCTACAGAATACAGCCCTTTGTCAGGGTTTTAAGCAGAAGCAAGTGTTGGTTTTCTTCATACTGCCATAATTGTAGCTGTTTGCTTGCATTTGTTACAGTAGTAAATTTGCATGCCACACTTCCAAATTTTGTTTTCCCTAAAACCCTAAGTATTTAAATTCTGATTTTATTCAGGATAATAACAAACCTCTCAAACAACTAAACAAATACCTCAATTGTTTTTATTCCTTTGACATGTGATGCATTTCTAATTCAATGTAATTAGATTTTGGGAATGATACACATTTTTGAATAAAAAGGAACATTTAGACATGGGATATGAGGTTAAAGATAAAGGACCTATTTGTGGTGATATTGTGTCCCCCAATATATTGTGCACCCTAATAACTGAGGTCAGAGAACAGAACTGCCACTAGATAGACGTAGAGGCCAGAAAATGGTGACACACACCCCTTTAATCCTATCACTTGGGAGGCAGAGATTCATTAGGATCTCTGTGAGTTCAAGGCAACATTGGAAACAGCCAGGCATGGTGACACACACGTTTAATCCGAGGAAGTGATGGCAGGAAACAGAAAAGTATATAAGGTGTGAGGACCAGGAACTAGAGGCTTTTAAGCTTTGAGGCTTTTAGCAGCAGTTCAGCTGAGATCCATTCCAGTGAGGACTCAGAAGCTTTCAGGCTGAGGATTTGTGGCAACAGGATAGGATGAGGAGTTGTTGAGGTGAGGTTGGCTGTGGCTGGTTCTGCTTCTCTGACCTTTCAGAATTCACCCCAATACCTGGCTCCCAAGTGTTTTCTATTAATAAGACTTTTTAAAATTCATATTACGCTTATCTTCCAGATCCAGTATTATGAATAAAAAAAGCACAAAGACCCACTAAGAGTCATACAGACAGATTAAAGAGAACTTGCACCTTTGAAGACCAGCTTAGCCTGGACTCTTTAATACTCCAGACTTCCTACTTTGTGTGTGTGTGTGGGGGGGGGGGCAGGGAAGCTGTAAGTCTATCTAGTTGTAAACTACATGAGGCCAGGCATACTACAAACCTTATTTATCCTTATAGCCTTACACCAAGGTTTCTCAGCATGATCACTATCTGCTCTTTGCTTGTGTCCTGCAAATCACAGGAGGTTAGTGACATCCCCATACCTCTGCCTACTAGATTGCAATCACACTTGGAATAGCCAAAAGTGTCTCTAAACCTTGCCAAAAGTCAGCTGCGGCAAATTGGCCCCCAGTGAAGAGTCATCACCTTGAATGCTGGGTTTAGTGCTTAAGATACAGTAGTTAATAGTAAATGACCATATTAGCAAAATTGTTAATTAACTAGATGTGAGAATTAAATAAGATGGGAGAATTCAAGGACGTCTCCAAGATTCTCTCTTTGGATAGTAATTATATCTTTTATAATAAAAATGAAGTAGTGTGTTGTAGGATATTTGAGCACACTGTGTGAAGATGTGTCTGTCTTTCCTCCCCTACCTAAGGCACCTCCCGATTGGTTTAATAAAGAGCTGAATGGCCAATAGCTAGGCAGGAAAAGATAGGCAGGACTTCCTTCCGGGGAGAGAAAGGAACTTGGGGGAAGAATCTGAGAGGGGGGATTTGCCAGCCAGACACTGAGGAAGTTGGGACAACGGTACTGAGGAGAGGTAACGTGCCACATCGCGGGACACAGATTAATATAAATGGGCTAATTTAAATTTTAAGAGCTAGTTGGGAAAAAGCCTAAGCTAAAGTCAAACTTTCATACTTAATAGTAAGTCTTCTGTCATTATTCAGAAGCTGGCAGTCCAAAAAAAAGACCCCTTGGCGTAGTGTACTATAATTTTCAATCATTTCCTTAAAATGTGGACTTAAAGTTGAATTAATACTTTAGATGGAACTTATGCACAACAGATTTCTGTTTCTATGTGCTGAGTCCCAACAACTAGCATATCCCTGCATATCCCCTCTCTGTGAGTTGCATATCAATATCAGTTTTCTCTTTTGTAACATTACACTAATGAGTTATATTTAACTTAAAATCCATTAAAACTCTCTGACTATTTGTAAAGAATCTTGTTAGTGCTTATCTTCTTCTACTTTGTATTTTCCATTTGTTTTTTTTTTTTT
>CABHPP010144746.1:22113-46615 GCA_902168425.1 Peromyscus attwateri | reverse complement strand
TCTGTTTATCTCCGCAATATAAATCCTTCTAATATTTCCTGCTGCTCCCATTCAAGAAAACTCTGGGGAACTGTGGGGGTTGGTGGGAAAACGGCCAGCAGATAGGTAACTTGTGAATTGTGTTTGATACTCTGTATTTGCTAGGAGACTAACTATAGTTAAAAAGCGAATAGTGGCTCTCTGGGGAAGCGAAGGCCGTGAGGTGGTAAGATAAGGCTTTTTCTCTGGTCTTCCCTTCACCTTGAGGACCTTTCTAAAGACTTTGCAAGAAGACGTGGACTGATCGCTTCCTGCTGCTTGAGCGGTGTAGCGCTTTGGGTCGCCATGGGCAAGTCGGATTTTCTGAGCCCCAAGGCCATCGCGAATAGAATTAAGTCCAAAGGACTCCAGAAGCTTCGCTGGTACTGCCAGATGTGCCAGAAACAATGCCGTGACGAGGTAAGTGGCTCAGGGTGGCCGCGACCCCCGACCGCGACGCCGGTACCCTACTCCGACGCTGCGCCCCGACACGGAGCGCTTTTCCGCGCAGTCTTCCCAAGCCCGGCGCAAGAGGTCTGTGACCCTCGCCGCCCCTCGCGCGGCCCTCCAACTCCACCAGAAATAATCCCAGACAGGCACTTACTGATTGCCATGGACTTGGGCAAATAAAGTTCCCGCTTATTGGTAAAGTGGAGGTAATACTTGTACCTAGCTGCTGTAAGGTTCTCACTGAGTTTTGTTTTGTTAGAGACTGGGTCTTCGCATGATTTAAACGTAATTATCTCCCCAAGTTCCCACTTGCTACTACCATCCTATGGGAGTTAGAGTTTCAGTATATGGATTTCAGAAAGGTACAAGCTTGCATTCCATAGCATCTAGAAGTTAACTTTATTTCCTTCCAGCTTAAGGGCCCTGGGGATTGAAATCAGGTTTTCAACGTTTTGCAGTGAGCACCTTTTCTTACTGGCTCGCTGTTACCTTCTTCACCCCCCTCCCCCTCCACCCGAGACAGGGTTTCTCTGTGTAGCTCTGCACCTTTCCTGGAACTCGCTTTGTAGACCAGGCTAGCCTCGAACTCACAGAGATCCGCCTGCCTCTGCCTCCTGAGTGCTGGGATTAAAGGCGTGCGCCGCCGCTGCCCAGCTTCAAACCTCTGGCATACTTACAGTCATTTCTCAATCTTTTATTTGTCCATGGGCCACCTATAATTTTTGCCTAATTTGTGCACTACGTGAAAGAAATGGTTATTTCAATTTTACTTCAAAAGCAATTTGGTAACAAAATATAAATAAAAAGAGAAACAAAATGTTATTAAATTGTAGAAACCCAAAGGAATGGATTGAGAAGGGTGGAAGGGATAGATATCATGGGCCTCTTCTTCCTTCTCAGTTTTCCTGCCTTGCAAGATAAGGGACAGAAAAGGGAACATGTAAGAGCCAACATCCTCCTTCCCTTGACCACCCTTGAAGTAGGGAAGGCAGCGAATATACCCGAGGACAGGCAGCCACAATCAGAAGAACCTTACAAAGAAAACTGGCAATTACTAGAACTAGTCATTTATCTTCTTCTCATGAGAACTTAATTTCAGAATAACATCTGAGGATAATCAAGTAGGTGCAGGTGTGGTGGCACATGCTTCTAATTTCAGCACTCCAGAGGCAGAGATGGGAAGATCACAAGTTTCAGGCCAGGATGTACTAACACAGTGAGACCCTGTCTCAAAAAAAAAAAAAAAAAAGGTGTTGGTAAGCTAGACAAACAGGCAGGATTTCAGAGCATTAGTCTGTTGGTTCTTACTCTTAGAAAGAGGAAAGTATATGTATATGAGTGTTCTATTTGAATGTATGCTTTTTAAAAAAATTATTTATGCATATGAGTGTTCTATTTGCATGTATGCCTGCATGACAGGAGAAGGCATCAGACAGAAGAGGCCATCAGATCCTGTTATAGATGGTTGTGAGCCACCATGTGGTTGCTGGGAATTGAACTCAGGACCTCTGCAAGAGCTACGTATGTACTATTGAAATTTCAGGTTCAAATAAGGTAGAAGAAATATACCAAGACATATATGTTGTTTTTAAGTTTTTATTTGTTTGTGAATGTTAGAACAGGTGCTCGGTCCCCTGGAGCTGTAACATTGTGAATGTTACAGAGACAGTTGTGAGCACCCTGATGTAGGTGCTGGGAACTGAACTGAACTTTAGGTCCTTTGCAAGAGCAGCTGGTTCTCTTAACCATTGAACCATTTCTAGCCCCAGCTTGCCTTTTTTTTTTTAATAGTCTTAAAAAGTATAGCTATAATACAGTTAACAAAATTTAAGTAATAGGCATTGCTGTCTTTTGGATAATAAACTAAAGTAGAAGAAAATGAGAGAAAAGAGTGTCTGTAGGGGAAATCAGAGATGGCCCTTTTTGTTTCGTTGCATCCCTCCGGGATCTTGCTAAGAAGCAGGTGCTCAGTAAAAACTATTCAATCCCCACCATGAAGTCGGTGTCTGGCAGCATTATAAATGGCTATTTTACAGCACCACTCTCCGTCTCTTGACCTTGACTGCTCTGTAATTGGCAGGGTTGCAAGACTCAGGTCTGTGGCAAGCAAAATGCAAAACAGGCCTGCAGAGAGGTCTCAGTCAGTACAGTATCCCCCACGCACGTGTGAGGACCTGCGTTTGGATCACCAGTACCTGTGTAAAACTAATTAAGGAAGGCAGAGGCAAGAGGATCCCTGGAGCTTACTTGGTGGCTAATCTTCCTGAACCTGTGAGCTCCAGGTTCGATGAGAGACCCCATCTCAAAAGAAGTAGCTGGAGAGCGACAGGACCTGCTACCCACCTATGGTCTACACATACACTCACTTACACTAGAGTGTGGTTATAGCTAGTGATTTGATTTTGTAAAAATAATTTATCAGGACTGGAGAATGGCTCAATGGTTAAGAGCACTGGCTACTCTTCCAGAGGACCCAGGCTCTATTTCCAGCGCCCCTACTGTCTGTAACCCCAGTTCCAGTGGATCCAATACTGTAGTCTGACCCCCTCGGACACAACACATAAGGCATACATGCAGGCAAAACACCCATGCATAATTTTAAAAGTTAAAAAAGAATTTTTTTAATTAAATTAATTAAAGAACGCATCTGCAGGCTTAAGGAACTACTCTGGAGAGTGCTGTGATATGTAGATGAGAGTTTAACTACTTTACATTTTTTTCTGTAGAATGGCTTTAAGTGCCACTGTATGTCTGAATCTCATCAAAGACAACTGTTGCTGGCTTCAGAAAACCCTCAGCAGTTCATGGATTATTTTTCAGAGTAAGTACCTCAAAGACATTCTTACCTCTTAAATGTTACTCAGTTGGCCATGTAATTTTGGAAGTGCTTAATATTTTACGTAGGAGATCTGTTGTCCCTTATGTGTTGAGATGGCTGGAGTCTTCCTGTGCTCAGTATTTGTCTTCTTTTGAAATTAAGAACAGTATGCCATTGCTACCAAAGTGTATCTTAGAGCTGTCCTTCCTTCCTTTCAATTCAGCACTGCCCGGCCTCACATCTTTCCCCTTGCAGGGGTTTTGGGGTGGCGCCTTGGGATAAGCTTCCTGAGTTTTTCTGTGCTTTAGTATTCTCATGGGTATGATGGCACTGAAGTGTCACCCTGACCCAACTGGTGGGAAGAAGAGTGAGAGAGCTAATGTTCTTAAAGGGCTCAGAAGCGTGTCTAGTACTAATAATGATTTTCTGTTAATTATTAGCAGTACTAGTCTTTTTTTTTTTTTTTTCAAATTTTTAGAAATTTTCTGAGGATCCCTTTGTACATATGATTGAAGATTCTAAAGGGCTTTTGTTTCTATGGGTTATATGTGTCAACAGTTGAAATTAAATCTAAAAAAATTACAAATATTTATTAGTCTATTTAAAATTACTAATACATTTACCCTATGTTCAAATATAATGGGGACTTGGGAGAGGACCCAGAGGATAAAGTACTTGCCATACACATCTGAGTTGTAATCCGCAGCATCCTCATAAAAGCCAAACAGGTATGATGATCAGCCCATAATCCCAATGTTCAGAAGGCAGAGACAGTGGATCTCTGGGGCAAGCCACTAACTAGACTAGCTAAATTGGAGAGCTCTGGGTTTAGCAAGAGATCCTGCCTCAATAAATAAAATGAAGAGCAATCAAGAAAGACACTTAGTTGACCTCTGGCCTCCATACATACACAGGATGCATATGTACCTACGCTTGAGTGCACACACATGGGTCTCTCTTTTTTTTTTCTTGATTTAAGACAGGATCTCACTATGTAGCAAAGGTTAGTCTTAAACTCACAATGTTCTTGCCTCAGCCCCACAAATGCTGTAATTACAGGTATGTTCCATCACAACTGGCTGAGATTTTTAATTAAAAAACAAAGCAAACCACAAAAACAAACCAAAGCAACATACTATATTTTCCGAATACAAAAACATATATTTTACATTTTTGCAAATCTCTTCAATATCTCGCTTAATAGGCAGCTGAAATGCTCACCTTTGCTTCCACATTTAGTCTGTTAAAATGTTTCCATTGAGGAATATAAAGGAAGTTCAGCTTTACCATAGGTGGTCTGTTCGAAGGGGAAGCACTCTAGTATCTTTCCAAAGAAGTTAAATTGTTCTTTGATAGTGCATTGAGATAGAGTGTGTGCAAGCTTCTTAGAATAGTTCTAATACAGACTCTGAAAGCAGGACATGCATATTCTGTTGAATTAAAATCCATTGGTCTACTTTTTGCATGGATCTTATACACATGCGTGGTCTTGTAATGCATGTGAGTCTCTTGAAAAATATCAGTTAACTGAGTGACAAATACTTTCCTTTCAAATAGTGACCCCACTTACTATACAGTGTCATCTGCTGGTACTCATGAATAGCACAGATGTTGTCAAAACAGCTCTGACTTTGAGAGGTATGTTGAGCTCACAGTGGCAGGTTCTACTTGCCAAAATTCTGATCGTGACTCAGGAGCTCCAATCTCCTCATTGGCAGCACATCGCCTGTTCTTTCACCCAACTCAGCAGTCTTACTTTTGAGGACGTGTCTGTCAAATGCCCAGTTTGGAATAATGGTAGTTTATGTCTTTTTGTCTTTTATGTCCCATGAGGAAAGGTATTCAACTCACAGCTCAGTTGCACGGTGCTTTTCTCACAGCAGCTGTGATGCACAGTGGTGGCAGTTCATCTGTAATTCTCTCTTTATCATGGACTGTTAGCAAGGTGATATTGAAGGCTGTGATTTACTACAACCAACACATTTTACTGCTCCATGGGGACATTCTGGATAAAGCCAGGGTTAGTTTTCAGTGATTGGTGTGGTGTCACAGAGTACATCATTGTCAGATGGCTTGAGTTCACTACCTGTGACCTTGTCTGTATGCCAAGCTGCTGGCTGGTTCACCTTCCATCTTCAGAATATTTATGCATGCATTCATTTGTGTTTTGAAACACAAATTATTATGTAGTCCTCACTGACTCGGTACTCACTCTGTAGTACAGGCTGGTCTCTGATTCAGATCTGT
This sequence comes from Peromyscus attwateri, assembly GCA_902168425.1. Lineage (NCBI taxonomy): Eukaryota > Metazoa > Chordata > Mammalia > Rodentia > Cricetidae > Peromyscus > Peromyscus attwateri. Next base: position 41,082 of record CABHPP010144746.1, on the reverse strand, counting down.
CCTCTTACCTGAGCCGCCTCAGTGCTGGTATGATAAGTGTCTACCATGAAGCCCATTTTCTTTCCATTGCTTTTAATCCTATCAGTGCAAAACACCACAATGACAAAGGTAAAATTAGTTTAGTCTGTGAACTACCTAAAACTATCCTGAGTACCACCAGATGCTCAGGCCACACCCCAGGAAAGAACATGGTGACAAGTGCTAGACACTTGCTGCCTTTCCCTGCTTTCTACCTCCTGTTCAGGACACCGCCTCCTGTCTGTCCTTCCGTCTCTTGAAGTCACTTGTGGCTTTTTCCCATCCTCACCGTCCTTGGTCTGTCTTCAGTGGTAGTGCTTGTAACTCTTCACTGACACACTTCTCTCTTGTGGGTTCTTCCATGGCCGCCTTCCTCCTTCTTCCTTCTTTTTCCTCCTCCTTCCTTCTCTTAGCTCCTCAAATACCAGAAAGTTCTTCAGGATGATTCTCTGATCTTTTTGTCTCGTCCCACAGTCACCATAAGTCACATTTTTAACTGTTGCCTTTTTGGTCAGGTGTCTCCTAACCCCCATTCTTGACGCTCTTTTCTACCATTTGTCCTCAGTGACAGATGATTTCTTTCCTTGACAGCTCTGCTTTTCTGAAAGCTAGTTCACAATCATTTCTTTTATTTTTATTTTTAAAAATTTATTTTTTGTATATGAATGTTTTGCCTGCATGTATGTATGTGTACCATGAGTAGTACATGGAGACCAGAAGAGGGCAATTGATCTCCTGGAACTGGAATTAGGATGGTTGTGAGTTGGGAATCGAACCTGGGTCCTTTGCAAGAGCAACAAGTACTCTAAACCACTGAGTGATCTCTCCAGACCTGGAGTCAGCATTTCTGAAGTTGAACTCAGAATGTTACCCACCAAACCTTGTTGTCAGCTAATAGAACTCCAGTCCGCTCGGAACCTCTTACCTAGCCTATGTGATGCCCTTCAAACTTAGGTCCTTTCCACTCTTTCTGTCCTAGTAGTGGCTCCCAGCATCTTTCACTTCACTCATTTCATGATTCCTCACTGTTGTTCTTTTCTACCCAGTGTTCTACAAACAGTTGTGTGTACAGGATTAGCTTAGATTTAAAACGATGGCAGAACCCGCACCTAGCTTCTCATTCAGGAGATCTTGGATATGGGGCCAGAGATTGTACATTTCTGTAACATTCCCAAGTGATAGTGTGCTGCTGGCTTGGGGAATATCAGTTGAGAATTGCTATTCTCTGCTGCCCACTAAGATTTTCTCCCTCCCTCCCTGCTTCCCTTCTTTCCTCTCTTCCTCCCTCCCTCCCATCCCTTTCCTGTCATGGTTTGAGTACAGATTAAAATTTTTTTTAAGTTAGCATGCAAAGTAATGAGTTTCATCATAACATTTTCAAATGTGTTATTATACTGTCTCATAATTAATAATTCCCCTGCTGGCATCCTCTCCCTCCCTGTCCTTCTCCACTACTTGTCTCATCCCTTCCTCCCAAGTAATATCTACTCTTCTGTTTGCAGGCCACATGGAATCTATTACCCTCTTTTTTCTCTCCTTTAAGATCTCGTCTTCCTCTCTCGTGATCCCCTTCAGGTTTCATTACACACACACACACACACACACACACACACACTTTTAAATCTAGATTTCACATATGAGAGAAAACATAATTGTCTTTATGATCTAGCTTACTTAACATCGTGATTTCTATTTCTATCTTTTTTTTCCTTGCAAATGTTATGATTTCATTTCTATTTAAAAATTACTTATTTTATGTGGATGAGTTTTTTGCCTGTGTGGAGAATAGAAGAGGGTATTGAATCACCTGGGAGTCAAAGGCAGTTGTGAGCAGCTATGTGGTTGCAGGGAATCAAACCTGGGTCCTCATGGGGAGTAGCCACTGCTGTTATAGGCTGAACCATCTCTTCAGCCTCTTTATTTCTTTTATGGCTGTATAAACCATGATTATCTTTCAAATTGAGTGTTTAATTAATTTTCAAACCTAAGTTATTTGGGTTGGAAATGCTCTTCTGTTGCTTTCTGAAAATTAGATCGGTATAGCATGACATTCAAGATTGAAAAATTAGATCAGAGCCCATCTTCAAGCCGCATCTTCTCCCCTCGTGTCATTCTGCCTCTGCTCACCCTCATTGTCATCCTAAATCCAGCCAAAGTAGGTTAAGAGTCATCTTTCAAACACACCCTGTGTTCATGGCACTGTTAACAAGGAATGGCCTTCCCTTTTGACCTTTGAATTATATTTCACTGTCCCTATTAAAATCCCCTCTGGCAATGCCCTCAAATTTATTTATGATATTTGTTACATTTCCTTTTTTAGTTGACTTTATTGGAACTGCTTGAAGGTTAAGATATGTCATTTGCTTGCTTGGACAGGGTGGTATTATTATGCCCTAGTCATTAGCACAAAGACCCTGTGGTCAACCTTCTCTAAAGACATGTGCTAGCTTTCACCATGGCTGCTTTACAAAGGCCACATTTCAACTCCAGGCTAATCATTGCAGTTCTTTCTCTGTTCACTCTAAAGGTTTATGGCATATGGTAACATAGGTGGTTGATGTGACATTTGGTCACTAAAGTTTATGATGGCTTAAACTTAAGATGGCACTTTATATTTGTAGCAAGTACCTTAATATTTTCCCTTCTTTCTTCACTAGGGAATTCCGAAATGACTTTCTGGAACTTTTGAGGAGACGCTTTGGTAAACATCTTAAATATTGCATAAATAACAATTTCATAATTGTGTGGGTTTTTTTCAGGCTCAACAGTGTCACATTTTGTTTTTAGGCACTAAGAGAGTCCACAACAACATTGTCTACAATGAATACATCAGCCATCGAGAGCACATCCATATGAACGCCACTCAGTGGGAAACGCTGACCGACTTTACCAAGTGGCTGGGCAGAGAGGGTAAGAAGAGAACAGTGGAACTGGTGTTCCGTGGCTTTCTTTCTAGGAGAGAAATCGTTGTCAGCTTCTGTCTGATTTTATGGAAAATAAGGTCTGTAGGGAAATTAGGAAAGCAGGAGGGGAACCAAGAATTCCATAGTTAAGTTATTATATGCCGCTTCGGTCATTTTTAGTTCTTGAAATTGGGTCTTAATATAGCCCAGGCTGCAGTGGACCTTGTGACCTTCCTGCCCCTGCTTCCCAGGGGCTGGGCTTGCAGGCTTTGAATCCGAAGTGGGCAGCTTGAGGACTTCTTTGACAGTGCCCGAGGCATTCTGTTTCAGGCACTTTCCATCACTGTGACAAATGCCTGAGGAAGTTGATTTTGACTCACAGTTTCTGAGAATTGAGTTCATGTCACTTGGCTCCTGTGCCTCTGGGCCTGCAGTGAGGAGAGCATCATGTCAGGGAGCACGTGATGGAGCAAAGCCACAAGATGAGGCAAAGGAGGAGCAAGGGGCAGGGGTAACTATAACGAGAAATCCGCAGAGTCTGTTTAAAGGGCAAAGAATTTAGTTTTTCTTTTCCCGTTTCTGAACTTCATATGATGACAAATTAGGAAGACAGGATAAATTGGTGTCAATATTTAGCTCATTTAGAGTGTCACTTTATTAAGTTAACAGATCATTCTGTGTTCATTGGACAGTAGGGACTCTGGTGTAGTTGAACAGTTGTTCCTAAAGTGATCCCTTGGGCAGCTCTTGCTTAGCTGTTACCTGAGCGTAGCTATATAAGTATGGAAGTGAAGAAAACGCCCTGTGTTTCAGGGCTTTGTGTTTGAGCACACTCGATTGTAGTCACTGAATGTGCAGAGATGGAACATACTGTGCTTGTAGTTTACTTTGGATGTACACGAAGTCATGCTGGTTTTCTCCCCCCAAGGGTTGTGTAAAGTGGACGAGACACCGAAAGGTTGGTACATTCAGTACATAGACAGAGACCCGGAAACCATTCGCCGGCAACTGGAGTTAGAAAAAAAGAAGAAGCAGGATCTTGACGATGAAGAAAAGACTGCCAAGTTCATTGAGGAGCAGGTGAGAAGAGGTCTGGAAGGAAAAGAGCAAGAGATGCCCGTTTTTACAGAATTGAGCCGAGAAAATGATGAAGAAAAGGTTACATTCAATCTGAATAAAGGAGCAGGTAGCTCAGCGGGAGCAACATCATCCAAGTCAAGCTCTTTGGGACCAAATGCACTGAAGACACTGGGAAGTGCAGCCTCCGTGAGGCGGAAAGAGTCTTCCCAGAACTCGGCCCAGCCCACAAAGAAGAAAAAGAAGTCTGCACTGGATGAAATCATGGAGCTGGAAGAGGAAAAGAAAAGAACTGCGCGAACAGATGCCTGGCTACAGCCTGGAATCGTTGTGAAAATTATAACCAAGAAACTCGGAGAGAAATACCACAAGAAGAAGGGTGTCGTTAAGGAAGTGATTGACAGATACACAGCTGTGGTAAAGATGATTGACTCTGGAGACAGGCTGAAACTGGACCAGACTCATTTAGAGACTGTCATTCCAGCACCGGGGAAAAGAATTCTAGTTTTGAACGGTGGCTACAGAGGGAATGAAGGCACCTTGGAATCCATCAATGAAAAGGCCTTTTCAGCCACCATAGTCATTGAAACTGGACCTTTGAAAGGACGCAGAGTGGAAGGGATTCAGTATGAAGACATATCTAAACTTGCTTGAGCTTGGAAATTGGTTAACAATACATTGAAATCGTAAAGCATCAAATTGATGTTAGTCAAGGTACTATGTAACTCTACTGTGTTAGGGGATTTGTTTTGTATAAAAAGTGGATCTATTTAAATACTACTAGATAGTTTGAGTAAATTTATAATGAAATCTAATGTTTTTTAAGTGTCAAAACTGTCATTTTATCTTCGTTCCTTTTTCCTTCATAAGACCTCCATTGTAGTGGGTAGCTGTTCCACCTTTGACCTGGAAGAACTACCCCCATTGAGGCTTTGGTAACTGTCACACCTATGAGGCGGGGCCAAGACAGGAGCCCTTAAGACCTGAGATCTGGATGTGCTGGCTCTCTTGGTTCCTGGATCCTGGACACTGGAGGTAGACAGCAGAGTTCTCCAGAGAACACCGCTGGACTGCGCTACACCTTTCCTGGACCCTATAACCTATCCCTTTACTTGTAAGTTACCCCACAAAATAAACCTCCCTTTTAACTATGTAGAGTTGCCTTAATACCTCCACCAATACCCCATGACGGTTTTTTGCCATCATTAAAGAATACTGTAGTAAAGTGTTTCATGTAAGACAATTTGAAAAAAATAGCAAATTCTTTTATCACATTAGTGTCTGTGTGTTTCTAATCAGGCAAGCTTGACCTTCATTCTGATGACTCATTAGAGTCCCTTATCTCTTGCTAAAAAAGACCAGTGAAAGATGTCACTTTATTTTATTATTAGAGTCTGTCGAGGTGGCTCAGCAGTAAAGAGTACTGACTTTTCTTCCAGAGAACCCACTTTACATTCCCAGCACCCACATGGTGGCTCACAGCCATCTGTAACTCCAATCCCGGATCCTGTGCCCTCTTACAGCCAGTACATGACATGCTGAACAGATGTCCATGCCTGACAAACACCCATACACAAAGAAATCCTCCAGTCACTTTTATGTCCAACCTTTGGTTCCTCTGGACCATATTGGAGAAAGAACTTCCTTGGAACATTCATTAGGTCTAAGGGTGCCTAACTGGTGGCCCATAGGTTGTGAGAACATAGGTTCTTTTATTTTCCATGACAACTGGGTCATGATGTTGTCATTTACAAAGTTCATGCTTGAGAACCAGGCACTCAGGCTACAATTTTTATACACACACACACACACACACACACACACACACACACGTACATTTAATAAGATACTGCTTAATTCTATTAATTTAGATTTTTTTTATTTATGTTTTTAAAGAACTATGTGGTGTGTGTGTAAGTATTTGTGTGTGCACCACACATGTCAGGACTCTGCACAGGTCACAAGAGGGCATTGGGTCTGGAACTGGAGTTAGAGATGAATGTGAGCTGCCATGTGGGTACTGAGAACTGAACTTGGACCCACGCTGCAAAAGCAGAAAAGGCTCTTCACTGCTGTACCAACTCTCCAGACATGTGCATTTCCAGTCTTTACCCTAAAGAAAACTGACTTGGTTTATAGTCATTTTAAAACAATCTTTAAAACTTTGAAAAAAACACTTGTTACTCGGTATAATCTCAGCTTAGACTTGTTTTTCTCAGTTAAGTTTTCCCATTCATTAAGATAAAATTCACATTTAATTGAATTGGTTTAATGGTAACTGTGTGATTGATACATGGGCCAAGCTTGTGAACACAGGCCACATGAGACCAAAAGATAGCTAATATGTCTCACAAATAGCATGTCAATATTAGTCAGCTGAGATCTCAATTGTTCATACTGTATATAACTAAATATCAAGTTGTAGTTGTTCCTGGGATCCTCTAAAGAATGAACAGGCTTACCTAGGAAGAAAGCTGCTCTTTTCCAACTGTCCCCACTAAGTTGTTGGTCTTGTTTGAAATCCAGGGTTGATTATTCATTTAAAATGGAAAATAAATCAACATATTTCTGGTCTCAAGAGGGATTACATATGACAGTTACTGATAAAGTTACTTTTATAAGTGATGCATGTTGAAACATCAACTTTTAAAGGTTGGTCACATGAGTTACACATATGAGATTGATTTTGCAGAACACTTCTATGGAACTATTCTATAGAACTGTTACTCTGAGTTTTGCACATAAATGTCTATCTAGTTTTGACAGTGCTATCCCTGCAGCCCAGGAGTTCAGTGTAAATCTCTGTTATGAAGCAACTACGAAGAAGTAATGTCCCCTGTTTATTGTCAGTATTCACCCAAAGTCTCATAATTGACCCTCCTGTGTACTAACAGCAAGTGTGTGCTTAATCTCAAGGCTGAGGTGACATTCAGCAGTAGATGGATTTTCACAGTAAACACCAGCTCCTGGGGTTGGTCTCAGGGGCAGCTTGACTCACCAGCCACTTCCTGGGTGTCACCTTGATTAACACACATCATCTGAAAACAGACTCCTGAGACTTCTTTGCAAATGTTTGTTTTCTTAGCAGGCCCTTTAGACTGCTCTAACATCTGGGTTTGTTTTGAGTTGCTGGAGCTGAGGAAAACTGCCAAAAGGGTCAGGGAGAAAATGTACACGGACAACTTCCAAAGCTGTAAACCCTTAAGGCCGTTTGAGAAAGCTGTAGAGCTGAGGTACGAAGTAATCCTTGTAGTGCCCATCGATGAAACCTTTCCCACTGTTGTGTACAAACCAGCAGGGGACGTCTGTTCCAAACACAATATCTGTCCTGTAGTCCTTCTGTAAGCCTCTGAAAGGAAAATGGTGTCTGTGTTTAGGGAAAAGCCAACACAGGGACAAGGCACAGCTGGACACAAGTAGGCTCTTCACTTTTCTTTGTGCCTTTCCTCTCTCTACCCACCCCCTACTCCTCCCCTGCCCCCCAAGTTAAAAGAGGTGTCGCTGTCAGTGTCTAGGGGTTGGTGCTAGAAGATCAGAGTAGCCAGTGTGTCCTCAGACAATTAGACAGCCCTATAGAAGCTGGCCTGTAGGACTCCTTCCACCAAGGTAACAGTGGCAATGAATAGTAAACAAGGGGAAGGCTAAATAAAACAGTGCTGTAGGCTAATCTGTGCTATCCGATGCACCGGAGGCACCTCCTCAATTTATGGATATGTTTTATTTAAGAGTGATGCCAGCTATTTATGAACAAATTCAAGTCTTCCCCTTAGAGGATGAAGAAGCTAAAATTTTAAAAATACCTGTGACACATTGCCATCAGTGAATCTTAAAGGGATGGAGTGGGGCCGTCCAGTTTCATTTGCTCATCGGAAGTGTCACAGGAATTTGTGAAAAGGCTCAGTGTTTGCCTTTTGTCATAGAAAAGATGGTCTGTTGTGTTTTGTCATAGAAAAGATGTCTGCCTATGATGTAAGGCAATTGCTAAGTGGTCTCACCATTTCTCCATGCTTACTGGTGTCTATTAATAACTCATTGTTTTCTGTCTGGTAAGCCAGTACCGTTTGGGTGGTGTACTCAGACTCCACCATTTTAGTTCATGTGTCTGTATCATGGTGGCATATATCATAACTAATTTTGTGATTTAATTATCACTGTAAAGTTACATTTTAATTATGTGGAAGATAATAGCATTTCTGTACTGTTATTTTTAATAAGGAAAACTTTTATAAACTATCAAAAAGATAAAAAATGCTTTAAAGTGATATTAAGCATGAGGGAGACAACTGAACAAGAAAGGGGAAGAATATCCAAAGAATTATCATTTATACTCAGAATGCTAAATTCCCGCTTTGAAGTGAAGCATATGGATGTGATGCATGTCAGAAAAACTACCCCAGTGCACTCAGTATATCCATATTCAAGAAGCCCTTACATAAAATATGCATGCCTTCTCTGGCCCTGTGCTTCCTGGATATTTTGTGATCTTTTCCTTTGTCAACATCTTCAATTACTCGGTTCCTGACTGAAGGGCTCTAACATGCAGATGAGAGCACCAGATTACTCTTTTTGGCATTTCATGATGTGTGTGCACATACATGTGCCATTATCTGCATTTCATCTGGGCTCTCTGAAGTGTCCTTTGGCTAATATTGTAGATGTGTCTATTGTCAATGACTTGTGGAGTCAGACAGCGGCTCCAGTGCCTTTTCTTACACATCCAAGGCCTACCTGGTGACGGTCAGTTTATGTCCTTTCACTTCCATGCTTGCCTCTGGTTTTCCGGGATCTTTTCCTGCTCTCTCATTGAAGATATGGACGTCTGGCTCATTCATGAACTGACCTAATGACACCGAGCACAGACATTAATTTACATGGAATCCTGGAGTTCAAGTGACAGTTCGGTCCTCCCTCTGGACTCCCTTTGTACTTGATGCTGGTCTACCAGACCATCAGTGAAGTGCTGCCCCTCTGATGGCAGCAGAGAAGGTAGGCCTTGGAGAGTGTAGCTCACATCATAGGAATAGGGAGCTTTGTGATGCCACATGCTTACACCTGAACCCTTCTTCAAATACCTGCATGTCATTGAGTCTGCTTGTCACAGACCTCCTAAGCCAAGTCACCTCTCTTCAGTCACAGAAGAAACGTCTTGGCATAATTCATAACCTGTTTTGTTACTTGTCTTTCCACATTAGTGTCACTGGGCAGATGGCCTTGGCCATTGCATTCCCCGGTCACCCTGCCGTGTCGGGCCCTCTGCTCCCATAGCTGTACCTGCCACCTTCCCAACTTTTTCTTTTCTTTTTCTTTTTTTTTCCAGACAGGGTTTCTTTGTGTTGCCTTGGCTGTCCTCGAACTCACTCTGTAGACCAGTCTGGCCTTGAACTCATGGAGATCCGCCTGCCTCTGCCTCCCGAGCACTGGGATTAAAGGCGTGCGCCACCACCTATCAACCACCTTCCCACCTAACCATAGTTGTCAAAGTCACTGCCTACATGTCCAATGGTTGAGCTGCTTTACCTAAGAGTCCATGTGCACTGGGTGAAAACTTGTTTGTGGGGGGGATGTAGATCCCCAGAAAGTCCACATTGACTGGATGCTTCTTCCACACATGATGCAGCAGAACGGAAAAGAACATCTCCTTATCCACGGTCAGAGTCACAGATTTTCCCTTCTTCACGGAGATGAGCACCCTATGTGAAAGTCAACATAGATTCTAGATGATTCCAGAACAGACATCTTATTAAATGTTGAATTATTTTCTGTGTGTGTGGGCTCATGCATGTATGCATGTGTGTGTTTTACAGTACACTAGTGCATGTCAGAAGAGGACAACTTGAAAAGGTTTGTTCTCTCCATCCACTCGGGTAATCAATCTCGGCAGCAAGTGCCTTTACACACTGAGCCATCTTGCGAGACTCAGAACAGACATTTTTTTAAGCAAGTCATTCTCAGGCCTAATACAGACTCTCCATTGAGAACGTCACCATGTCGGTGCTATGGGATAATGCATGTCTATAACAATCAGTGAGCAGGTCCTAATGGGAAGACACTCTTGCATAAACTGCAACCATACTGCTGATGTAGTATGATTCTGATGTAGTCAGCTATACATTTCCATGGATGGATCTGCTTATTGATGCATCACACACATGTATTGAGCACTTACTGTATGCCATGTACTGTGGCTTATCACTTACTGAATGCCATGTGTGGTGGTATTGTGTTCCCCAAAATATTGTGTACCCTAATAAACTTATCTGGGGTCAGAGAACAGAAAAGCCACTAGATACTTAGCCTAGAAAATGTTGGCACTCACGCCTTTAATCCTAGCATTCCAGAGGCAGAAATCCATCTGGGATCTCTGTAAATTCAAGGCCACATTGGAAACAGCCAGGCATGGTGACACATGCCTTTAATCCCAAGAAGTGAGCCTTTAATCCCAGGGAGTGATGGCGAAAACAAAGATATATAAGGCGTGAAGACCAGAAACTAGAAGCATTTGGCTGGTTAAGCATTTGGCTGGTTAAGCTTTCAGGCTTCTAGCAGCAGTTCAGCTGAGATTTCATTCTGGATGAGGACACAGAAGCTTCCAGTCTGAGGAAACAGGACCAGCTGAGAAAATGGCGAGGTGAGGTGGCTGTGGCTTGTTCTGTTTCTCTGATCTTCCAACATTCACCCCAATAACTGGCCTCAGGTTTGATTTTATTAATAAGACCTAAGATTCCTGCTATAGCCATGTACTGTGGCTTGTCACTAAGGCACAGTGAGCTTTGAAAACAATTCCTGGCACCAGGGATAGCATAGTAGATGAGAACAACTTCCCCTAACCTCGACTTCCTTGTGTTTAAAATGATGACTGTTCTCTGCTGATGCTGAGCTTGGGCCTGCTTCTGCAGCCATGTTCCAAGGGCACATGGGAACCAACATGGAATAATACTTGCCTCTGATTCCCAAGATGAGCTGTATCAGACCAGGACAAGCGAGATGTAAAAGAACCATAGCTCAGGGTGATGGTCTCTGTGCTGATTTCTATTTTCATGTCTTCTTTTTGGAAATAAAATCCCAGTTTTCCAAAGTAGGTTTTTAGTTTTCCATTCTCTGCCTTCTTGGCACCAATAAGCTGACCATTGACTGAAATCCCTGTCAAAGAAAAGATGCTTTCTCTCTTGTACTCCACATGTGGGCACCACAGTTTGTATTTATAAAATTCGACAAGTTGAGAAAAATTTTTCATAGTGCAATATTTTTCTTTATAAAATCTTATTTTACAGTTAATTTATTATAAAATAATTAAATGAAAATAACAGCTCATGCTCAAAATATGTTTTAAGCTAAAATTGCTTGAAATGCTTAATATATATATATAAAATTTAATTTCTCACTAATCATAAAACTTTTAAAACTAAAATATCTAATAAGCTGAAAAAGAAAGGAATCCCAGGTAGTCACAAGGAAGCATGGCCATCATGCAAATAGTTAATTCAAATATAATATAATCTGCTTTTATGTTACCTGATTCTGGATCAGACACCAGGCTAAGGATTTTTCCAGGTTCTGAGTCAATATTGAAACAAATATTCTTTTGGCTTTTAGGCAGGTAAATGATGAAGTGGGGGTCATTTTCCACTAGAAAATATACAAGGAAAATGTAAGCAAAATTATAAAAAGGAAGATGATTTCTGTCCTTGTTTTTTGAGACAGGATCTAAGCTTGTAGCCCAGGCTGTCCTTGGATTTGTGGTCTTCTTGCCTCAGCCTCCATAATGCAGGATTACAGGCATGCATTAGCATTAACTCCTAGTATTTCCTTTCATCCTTCACACTGTGTAGTTCATGTCTAGTGGTCAACCACTACTTGGCTCAATGATTTATGTCAAAGCTGGGCACTAGAGGGCATTGTTAAACTGTGGAACAATGGCTCCTTTGAAAAGCAACTATGGTAATTTTTTCCTTCTATATAAATACAATGTGATGTTTTGAATAAGAATGCCCCCTTCACCCAAGTTCATATATTTGAATGCTTAGTCACCAGGGAGTTGCAGTACTTGAGAACGATTAGGAAGTGCAGCTTTGTTGGAGTAGGTGTGGTCTTTTTGGAGGAAGTGTGTCATTGGGGCTGGGCTTTGAGGTTTCAAAAGCCCAAGCTGAGTATCTCTCTCTCTTCCTGCTGCCTGTGGATCCTGTTGTAGAATTCTCAGCTACTTCTCCAGCACCATGTCTGCCTGTGTCCCACCATGTTCCCTGTCATGATCATAATAGACTAAACCTCTGAAACTGTAAGCAAGCCCCAATTAAATGCTTTCTTTTACAAGAGTTACTGTGTTCATTGTGTCCCTTCACAGCTAGACCACTAAGACAGTTTGCTTGAATAAAATTGTTTTATGGGAGACAATGGTTATTTCTGCCATCCTACTTTACTGAAATCCTGTCAGATCAGTCAACAATATCCACTCAGTCCTGCCAAAATGGAGTGATGTGTTTCTAGGCAAATGGAATGGAACCCATGCTTAAGCTAGTCAGTGTGGTTTAACTTTTGGTAGGGTCGGAAATAGGTTGAAGATCTCCATGGCAACTTTATACATGTAGATGAATTTCTAAATGATCTTTTCAAGTAAAAAACATGGAGCCAAATATAGGGGTGAAAGCCTTAGATCAGGGAAATAGGGAAAGCCACCAGCCAACTCTACCTCACCAACTCTGCAGCTTCCAAATACCGAGACTTCCTGTTTCCCATGCCTATATGCCTTGCTATTCTGCCATCTGATTTGCTCTCTCCATTCAGCTTTATCACTTCCTCTTCCTACCCAGCTCTGTCAATTCCTGTCTGTCTATACAGACCTCCAGACCTCCATGGTTAACTAGTTTTGGAATTTAAGGCATGTGCCACCACACTTGCCTCTGTTTCCAGTGTGGCCTTGAACACACAGAGATCTTGCCTGCCAAGTGATAGAATTAAGGGCATGTGCTACCATTGCCTGACTTCTTTGTTTACTTAAAATGGCTTGCTTTTTCCTCTGATCTTCAGGCAAGCTTTATTTATTAAAGCACAAATAAAATATCATCATAATACATTCTTGAAATTGTAAAGTTTATGGGTCAAACACTAGCTAGACTTTGTTGAATGTCTGTCTACCTATGAGAATCTTACTTTATATAACTACTCTATAGCCATTACCCCATATTGCAGGTGGTTAATTGAGACCAGATATGTTCCAATGTATGGCTCATGGTCACGTGGGAAGAGTTTGACCCCAGGATGGTCTGATTCAAGGCCAGCCTTTTTATTGGATCAAACAGCAGATTAGAAATGTGAAAGAAGCTTTGTAGTCTTACTGGGAAGATCATTTTGAAATAGGCTGTCTTGTCCTTGTTGCTGCAAAAGCTTTACTCTGCGCAGTAACCGTGTGCATGGCTCACATGCTAGACATCATAGTATGTCCTGTTCTTGGGAGCCATTCACTGTACAAGCCCTGCACACTAACTAATCTTCCACACAGGGTCCCTACTCAGGAGTGTGGCTATAAGGAGCATCATCATCAATAAAACAGAAATAGCAAATCACTTGGGGCCACAAATAATACTGTGGTGATATTTTAATTGTGCTGAAATGTGGTTTTATTTGTATGTTAATAAGTAAAGTTTGCCTGGAGATCAGAGGTCACATAGTGAGGTCACATAGCGAGCCAAAAGCAAAAATCCAGCGGTGGTAGCACACGCCCTTAATCCAATCACATGACAGGCAGAGTCTCTGTGTGGTCAAGAACACAGCCAAGCATGGTGACATGAGCCTTTAATCCCAGTACCAACCATAGAGAGGTCTGTATAGACAAGCAGTGACGAGGAAGTCATGTGGCTGGGCTTAAAGCCAATGAGAAGGTAGAACAGGAAAGCAATAAAAGCTCAGGTTAGGCAGGAAGAAGGTCTCTCGTGTGGGAAGCTATAGCTTGGTGGTAAGCTAAAGGGTAGTCAGCAGCTCTTCGCTAATTCTCTGATCTCTTCGGCTATCCCCCCTGTATTTGGCTCTATGTTTCTTATTTACTAAGACTGTTTAGAATTTCGTCTGCATAATGCTTTCAGAGATAAGCTGCAGGAAGTGAGACAAAGCCACTTAACATGTTCACCCTAAGTCCTCACTGATTCCTTATCACAAAAGGATGCTTGGTGTGTGTAGAAAAACAATCAGTCTCTCTCTTTTTCCCTCCCTCCCTCCTTTTTCCCTCCCCCCCCCCTCGCTGTACTGTGACATGAAACCTAGGGCTTTGAATGTACTAGGCACGTGCCCTCTTACTGAGTGACACCCTCAGCCATTCTTTTGTGAGATGAGGTATTGCTCTGTGGTCACCTCAAACTCAAGGTTCTTCTGCCTTCACCTTGAGTGCTGGGATGAGAGGTGCCACCCACCCAGTCTGGAGTTAATGGTTTTAATCATTTCATTTTATTTTAGTTTTATTTATTGTTCTTTGAGACAGGGTTTCCTTGGGTAGCCCATGTTGGCCTTACACCTATGATCTTTCTACCTCAGCTTGGCATTGCCAGCCTATGCCACCATGCTGGCTTAACAGTCTTAAGATGTCAGTCCTGAAGATTATTTTCTTCCTTTTAAAAATTTATTTATTTATTTATTTATTTATTTATTTAGTGTGTGTGTGTGTGTGTGTGTGTGTGTGTGTGTGTGTGTACACATATGGGCCTATGTCTATGTGGAAGTCAGATGATAAGTTGGGCTAGTCTCTTCTCTCCTACCATGTGGGTTCCAGGATCAAACTGAGGATATTAGGCTTGTTAGCAAGTGCCTGTATCCTCTGAGCCACCTCACTGGCTCATCTGAAGATTTTTTTGTTTTAAATATGAGGGTCTATTCAAGAGAACCTAGAGATCTGCACTTGTATTAGCAACAGGAACTAACTAGCCTTCCACTTCCATTTCAAACAATCCATATGCTCCTGGCCCGTGGGACCTTCCCTATGGAGGGTGCAGAAGTACTCTTAGAATGTCCAAAGTCTGTTCTCAAAGAGAGAGAAGGATGCAAAGCGCTTACAGGTTCCAGGGGCTGCCAGGAAGTAAGTGAAAGGGATAAAGTCAGGGAACCCCGGAAACTGGGGTGGGGATGGGGGGAAGCCCGGGCAAACCCTCAGCTGCATTTGCTTTCTGTCAACTTTGACAAGCACTAACCACAGAGGTGATACAGCTGTGGAAAATACTCCTGGTGTGTCTAGATCATGGTGACAACAGTGCCTAGGTTCCTTCTCAGAGATTTGGTGACCTTGCTTGTGGACGTCACTGCTCCCTGGGACATTCAGAGGTGTCTGATGGGTGACCTTATGATGTCACTCTATCTGCAGATGATGCTCACACCTCCATTTGCTGAATGTGCATTCCACAAAGGCCCATGGAATTTAACTGTATGTTTGTAAACCACAGATTCCTTCATCTCCAATCATCTTTCCCCACACATTAATCACTGTCTCTGCCCTATAAATATCTTCAAGCCCTAGGGAATGTGGCTTTGAGATCTTTGTCCCCTATCTCCACTATCTCCATATTCAGTCACTGAGTGAGTAAACTTTATCTTTTGCAAAGCTGATTGTTTCAGTAATGGACTGAGTGCATATGATCAAAGAGCAGTTTCTTTTAACTTGGGGGGGGGGGGTGACGAGAGGTGATGCATTTACTCCTACATTCTCCAGGTGGCGCCTTTGTCTCACATGTTGAGAGGGACTGGGTCAAAAAGGTTGAGGACAGCACCATGGAGTCTCAGTGCCCAAACTCTCCAAGAAATACATGTTATTGGCTTTCAGATGATCACATCAGCTACTTGTGCCTCCCGCATGCTGTTATGCAAGAGACAATGATACATCTGGATAAAAAAAAAAATTGATCGTTCAATGATAACATCCACTCACTGAGCAACTAGGAAGCGCTTAACCAATCAAAGCTGTTCATTCAATGTAACCCTGATGCTAGCTAGGGTTAGCGCCCTGATAAGAGACACCAGAGCACTCCAGTCTCATCTGTTTTGTTACGGCAGCTGCAGTAAGCTAATTTGTGGAGCTGTTGTCTCTCTACAGAAGGCAACAATGCCTGTAAAATTCACGTAGTTTCTCAAGACATGGTGATTCTATTAATTTATGGAAATTCGCATGGGATTCTGATGGGTTGAGAAGGGAGAAATGCTTTTACCTCGAATCACATGTGGAGGCGGAGTGGACTCAAGTGGCTTCGCTCCTACTGCAAGCATGGCCATCACTGGGGTCGGGGATGGACTGGCCCACGATGGGATGGACCCTGAGGCAACCTTGGTGCCATAATACAGTGCACCTGTGAAGAACCCACATCCATTAATTCCCAAGATACTCTTCCATAGAAATTGCGCTCAGTTTAAAGAATCTGGGTTTTGCATCCTCTTCCCTCAACCAAAGGTTCTCAGCTACCTTAAAAGGCAGGTAGATAAACACAGTGCTAGGTATCAAACCCAGGGTCTCGATCATGCAAAGTAAGCACTCTACTTCTGGGCTTTAACCCACAACCTCCTCTTTTTATTCAGAGTCCTCCCTCCTCTTCTTCCCTCTGGCATCACACTGCAGAAGCCTGTGATCCAAGTCTTCTAGTATCTAGGACTCTAATGGGTCTTCAGTAGAAGGAACTGCTCTGTTGGGCGTAGTGACACATGCCTACAATCCCAGCACTCAGGAAGTGGAGGCAGGGGCACAAGGAGTTCAAGGTTATCCTTGGCTAGATAGAGAGTTGTTATCATTGAACCCTCTGGAACAAAATAAAAAACTCAGAGGTTCATTGTAGTGTGTGGCAGCCACTCTCGAGACCAGGCAAGACTAGGCATCAAGAAGATGAAGGAAGGAATCTAATTAATTCAATCAGTGGTCCTCTTAGCCTTGGGCATTCCTGGAGACTTCCCACGGGACATAGACCACTAGGATGACTTTCAAGGCTGTTTCTAGGCCCCCAGTTTCCATATATACTCTTTAAAGAAGTGTGTGTGTGTGTGTGTGTGTGTGTGTGTGTGTGTGTGTGTGTGTTTGGATGTGTGTGATACAGGGTTATCTGGGTGTGTCTGTCTGTATATATGCATGTGGGTGCACATATGTGGGGATGTCAGGGGTTAACCTTGAATGTTGTTTCTTAGGAGCTGTCCACCTTGTGACTGGAAACAGGGTCTCTAACTGAGACCTAGGGATCCATGATTTAGTCAGAGCTGGCTGGCCACTAAACCCCAAGAATTTCCTTGCCTCTACCTCGAGGTGCTGGGATTGCAAGCACATGCCACCACACCCTGAGTTTTAGGTGGATGCTGGGTATAGAAATCAGCTCCTTATGCTTGCAAGACAATCATTTTACTGACCCAGCCATTTCCCTAACCTTACTTTCTAAGTAATTCATGCAGTTCCCCGGCTTCCCCACTGAAAGTCCCCAGGAACCACAGTACCAGCCCAAATGGTGCGGTGCTAAGCAAGAACGACTCTAGTGACTCGGGAGTGATTTCTTTCTTAAGCAAAATGGTTGCCTATTCTATACTTTCAGTTAATTAAAGAAGGGGGTTTGGAGAGATGGCTCAATGGTTAAGTATGCTTGCTGCTCTTGCAGAAAACCTGAGTTTGTGGTTCCCAGCATCCAAACTGGCAGTTCACAACTGCTTGTAACTCCAGTGCCAGGGAATCTGATGGCCTCTTCTTCTGGCCAGCATGGACACCAGCACACACATGGCATGTACTTACACAGACACATAATAAAAATAAATCTTAAAAAAAGATTGAAGAAGTACATTGTCAAATGATAAATCATTAAGGATTTCTTGTTATTTATTTATTTATTTATTTATGTTTTATGTTTTATGTGTGTGAGTGTTTGCCTGCATATATGTCTGTCCATGTGCATGTCTTGCACCCACACAATCCAGAAAATATTGGATCCCCTTGGAACTGGAGATACAGATGGTTGTGAGCCAACACGTGTGAATCAAACCTTGATCCTCTGGAAATGCAGCAAGTGCTCTTAACTACTGAGTCATCTTTCAAACCCCTCCTTTACTTGGAGACAGGGTCTTGTTATGTAGTCTAGGCCAGTCATGAGGCACTAGGCAGCTCAGAGTGGCCTGAGAGATCAAATCCCCCTGCTTTGGCTTTGGGAATGCTGGGATTTCAGGTGTTCACAATATGTCAAACCAAACTGAAGGAACAAGCTTGAGTACTTACGGGCACGAGCTGGGAGCAAAAGATGGATCAGAGATGGGGACAGAGGCTTTGGGACTTCAACATAAGACAGGAAGGCCACTCTGTATTGTTGCCTCATAAGGTCCTACAGCACTGACCTGAGCAGCAAGAATGGTCCTGCGGAGGGGAGTCAGCCAGCATGCGCTCATTCCCAGCATCATTCTCAATCACCATGGCAGTAAGTGGAGTCACGATGTGATGGTCGAGAGACATCTGCAAGATTGTTTTTGTGATTTTCTTTTTGATGGCAGCTGTAGGAGCCAGACTTCTGCATTCAGGAGATAGATTGAATAACATCACTAAACACAAGGGTGAACTCAGGCCCCAAACCTCTCCGCTCGCCTTTCTGATAATCAGCCAGGACCTAAGCACAGGGTAGGGTGCCTAAGGCAAGAGGCAAACAGACAGAACTAGCTGGCTTCAGGAACCCTAATGCTTTATTTAGCTATGTGGTCTCAAGAGAATATTTTTAAAAATATTTTTAAAAAATTACATTTGTTTTGTGTGTGTGTGTGTGTGTGTGTGTGTGTGTGTGTGTGTGTGTGTGCCACAGTGCCTATGTGAAAGTCAGAGAAAGCTTGTGGGAGTTGGTTCTCTTCTCTCATCATGGAGGACTTCAGGATCAAACTCATATTGGCAAGGATGGCCACAAGCACCTTTATCTGCTGAGCCATCTCACTGTCCTCTAAAGGGATTATTTTATCTATCTATCTATCTATCTATCTATCTATCTATCTATCTATCTAT
>CABHPP010144746.1:8501-22103 GCA_902168425.1 Peromyscus attwateri | reverse complement strand
TATCTATCTATCTATCTATCTATCTATCTATCTATCTATCTATCTATCTATTCAAGACACCGTTTCTCTATGTAACAGCTCTGGCTGTCCTGGAACTTGCTTTGTAGACCAGGCTGGCCTCGAACTCACAGAGATCCGCCTGCCTCTGCCTCCTGAATACTGGTATTAAAGGCATGTACCACCACTGCCCAGCTTCCTCAAGAGATTAATTTTAAAGGCTTATTTTTTTCAGAGCAGTTTTAGGTTCATAGTGAAATTGAGTAAAAGATACTGAGGGTACTCCATGTCTCCCACCCACCCGTAGCCTCCTAGATTACAGAATCTTGTGCCAGAGAGGTACATCTGAGACAACAGATGAACATGCATTGACATACAGATTAGTAATTTACACCGGGGTTTACTTTTACACCCCATGGATAAATAGATATAACAGACCTGTCATCACAGAGTCATGTAGATTAGTTCCTCTGCCTTAAAATGCCCTGTGCTCTACCCATCACCTAAAATCCTAGCAACTGCTGATCTTTCTACAATATTTAACTTCCAGAGCAACTTCTCTGTGCCTTTAGGTATGGCCAATGTACTTCTGTCCAAGGGGCAGAGATATTTCTTTCTTCAAAGCCACTGCTTATGCCACATGTATATTTTTTTTAAATATAATCTTATTGACCTCAGGGATTTTCTCTGTGAGTTCAGTCATATGATGGTTACAATTCTTGTAACCTAGTTCAATGACCTTGGTCCATCTTCCCAAGAATCTGATCTGAGAGGTGAAGTGGGAACTTTGCAATCATAAGTTCTAGCAAAGATCCCCATGAAACTCTGGTGCCTGCGGGCAAGGCTGCTCTAATGAGAGGGTTTTATGTTAGAGAGTTGAAATGCAGCTCAAACGAGAAGCCAGAGATGGCACAAGTATCAAAGAGCTGTTCCTTGGGTGACACTGTAATCGCACAGTCATGCATTTCTCCTTGGACCTGCTTTCAAGAGGAAATGCAAATAAACTATTGATGTGGGCAGCAATATGGCTAAATCTAGCAGGTGTCATGCTGAGTGAAAGTCAAAAAAGGGTTGTGTGGTTATGTGAAATAGACAAAACTAATCAATGGTGATACATGTCAAAATAGTGGCTTCCCTGGATGTAGAAAAGGAGACCCTCTGTAGTCCTATATCTACAGCAGGATGGCCATTACATTGAAAAAAATATATATATACTTAAAATTAATGTACTCCACACATTCACATATGTTACATTTAAATTTTAAACATTTAAAAATTATGTGTAGCCGGGCAGTGGTGGCGCACGCCTTTAATCCCAGCACTCGGGAGGCAGAGGCAGGCGGATCTCTGTGAGTTCGAGGCCAGCCTGGTCTACAGCGCGAGATCCAGGAAAGGCGCAAAGCTACACAGAGAAACCCTGTCTCGAAAAAACCAAAAAAAAAAATATGTGTTTAGGTGTTTTGTGTGCATGTATGTCTCTTTGCACCCCATGAGTGCAGTGACCACAGACATCAGAAGAGGGTACTGGATCCCCTGGACTGTAATTACAGAGAGAGTTGTTAGCTGTCACATGGGTGCTGGGCGTTGAACCCAGTTCCTCTGGAAGAGCAGCCAGTGCTCTTAACTGCTGAGCCATCTCTCCAGACCCCATATGTTACATTTTTAATAAAAAGAAAAAAAAGAAGTAACTGAGCTTTAGTTAAAGTTCTAGGAACCAGTCAGTAATAATCCAACCCCTCCATTAATTTGACACCATTCTCAGTTCCAAATACTTCTTGCTTATGACTTCAAATATCCCATCTGCTGTTTTGTTGACAGTATGGGAATTGTACCCAGCACCTCATGTGTGCTAGGCAAAGGCTTTCACACTAAGCTATATTCCTAATATTATAAGTGGACATTCCATGTTTGCAAATCTCCATGGTATACACTCTTCTTGCCTTACCTCTCTGCTAGCAGTTGATTGATCGTGAGATAGGCCCATAGTTTTTTGGTGAAGTCAGGGTCTGCATGCTTGTCTTTTGATAGAAAATCCTCCAAGTCATCCATCTGACTCAGGGTTTCCAAGACCAATTCCGTGTTAGCCTGGATAATGGAAGCATCAGTTGATGGACAGCCAGGGACCAGAATTACAGTTAAATCACCTGCTGTAAATGTACTTTGGGGTTAGACAAGGAAGAGAGCCTCGACTGGATAGGTTAAGTGCACAAACTCCAGAGACTGGGGTTGGGATTGGGAGCAAAAGTGAGGTTTTATTAGAATGGTTGAAAAGATGATAGAGCTGTGTCGTGCCTTCCCTTTCAACTGCTGATCCTGCCCCACACACAAGTGGCTGGGGATGCAGAATGCTAGCTTGTTAACACAGAGACCGAGTGTACTAGGGGACCGTTAGAATTGGCTTGTTAACACAGAGACTGGGTGCAGTAGGGGACCATTAGAATTGGCTTGTTACCATAGAGACCGGGTGCAGGAGGGGACCAGTTAGGATTTTCGGAATAAGCAGGGAAGCAGAAGTACCGAAGTCGCAGTGATAATGCTCTGAATTTCAGCCACTTTACTTGGATCAAATTTTCCAGCCACCACTATCTCAGAGCCTCCAAAGTAGTTGTGGAAACTGTTTTGAGTGACATCTGTTACTGATGCCTGGGGGTAGTTGAACTGAACATTCCTCAGCAGTGGAGTGGAGACCTGGTTGTAAAATTTCTAGAAGTCACAAGAAAGAAAGAAAAAACCACAAATAGTTATTTTTCATACCACTTTGTAGATCTAAAGTATTTTTCCCTGACGTTTCTCACATACGTAGCAGATAACTCTTAATTTGTTTGTATGGACCTTTGGGATGATGGACACGCCTGTGGTCATGAACTCTGGGCCATAAGACAAAAACCTGGTGTTAGGAAATTACCTACAATTTAAGAGCCAAGAATTTCTCCCCTTTCTGTTATGATCAGAAATGAAAGCTTGTGGGCATTCATAATACAGTTTATCTGGGTTGAAATAACCTGAATTAGAACCATATCTTCTAGGTGTCCCGAGCTTCAAATGCTGTGCCTGGTGTTAGCATCAGTTGGTTGTCGGTTTAATAAACACAGGAGTCATGAAAGAGGATATAAAGCTAACTGTTTTCTAGTCTGAAGTCAGTCATTCTCTCTCTCTCTCTCTCTCTCTCTCTCTCTCTCTCTCTCTCTCTCTCTCTTTCTGATCGATAAATAAATAAAGGCAATTGGTATTGAAAGTGTAAAATCCTAAGTGAAGCTCCCTGGCTTCAGAATGGCCATGCTAACTGAAGAGAGTTGGCTGAGAGGAATAGAGTTTAGGACAGGGAAAGTGTTGAGTGGCTCCCTTAAACTAACAGTGTGAAGGTTTTGTGTGTTAATTAGAATAAATCGATTTTATTTAAAAATCCAATAAAATAAGTGTGTGTGTGTGTGTGTGTGTGTGTGTGAGAGAGAGAGAGAGAGAGAGAGACAGAGAGAGACAGAGAGAGAGAGAGAGAGAGAGACAGAGACAGAGAGAGACAGAGAGAGAGAGACTTAATATTCTTAATATGTAGCCCCGGCTGGCCCAGAACTTGCTATGTTCATAGGCTGGCCTTGAACTCACAGAGAGCTACTTGCTTCTACTTCCTGAATGTTGAGATTAAAGGCATTTGTCACCATGCCACCCAACATGTCTCTCTTGTTTAAGGAAGCTTAAAGGGCATAGTTTGACTTGGTTTACATTATAAAAAGGATAAGCAAAATGCCAAGGCCATTCAAAGAGAAAATAGGCAGCCACGATAGTGGGATCAGCGATTGCTCATGGGACCAGGAGGCTGGCAGAAGATGGAGTTTTGAGAAGGCCCTGGTCTTACTGTTTCACATGTCACTGCCAGTGAAGAAAGCAGTGATGGGAAAGTGTGAGAAGGCAATAAACAGCTACTGGGATTTGAAGAGCAAATCCGAGCCAAGTTCAGCTGTCTTCTGAGGGACTCGGTTTCGGCAGTGGGGTGATCTACCTTGAGCTGAGAGGATGTGTCCCGGTTCCCATAGATCCGTTGAGCGATACCACGGTTTTCATTGGACAGTCTCTTCAGAAAATCATAGTCGACATCAAATCCTATCCCCAAACTAAACAAGGAGATGTTATCTTGGATGTTCTGCTTCACATTTTTCTGAATTTTGGACAATTTTAGTTCACCTGGAGTTGGCGATGATACAAAGGCAAGAGGGACCAGTAAGAAGAAGATAATTAGCAAAACTTCTCAAAGCTAAAACTGCATTTGCCCTTTGACCCAGGAAGACAAAATTTAGAATTTTTTTTTAATGGATTCACTCTTTCGTTAAGAACTGAAGTGGGGCAGTGATGCTTATCCACATTATTTAGGTATGGTGACATTAGAAACAGCTCAAAAGAAGTGACCCATAAGGGAACTTGGTTAGATTATGGTGCAACTAGGCTGGGGAAGCGTGTGCAGCCACTCTATGCATTCATACTGAGTAATCTCAAAAAGCATTCCAAAGTTTAACTAGCACATAGTAATTCTGTGTAAAATGGGGTTTGTTGTGGCATCTTGTACACGTACATAATGGATTTCAAGTGTATTCACCGTTATCCATTTTTTTGTCTCTCTCCCGATTCCTGTTTACTTCTTTCTCCTTCCAGCTAGCTGCTCTTCTACTTTTGTGTTCAAAGACACAGTGTCTTTGTTTGTGAGTATGAGAGAGTGAGAGGTATATTCATGTGTGTGTGTGTGTGTGTGTGTGTGTGTGTGTGTGTGTGCAGGTGCTCACACCTCAGCCATGCATGAGGAACCTAGAGGATGACACTGGGTTCCTTCCTGTATCATTCTCCGCCTTACTGCCTGGAGACTGGGTCTCCCACTGAACTGGAAACTTGCTGTGTTGGCTAGGCAGGCTGTCCAGCAAGCTCCTGAGAGCCTCCAGTCTCTGTCCCCACAACGCTGACATTACAGGGATGAAGAGCCATGTCCAGTTTTTTAAGAGCATGGGTTCTGGAGATTCAAACTCAGGTCTTTATGGTTGTACGGTAAGTTCTTATTCCCACAAGGCATTTCACCAGCCCCATCAAAGGTATTTAAATAAAAATAAACCATTTACTTACTTTATGTGTATTAATGGTTTGCCTGCATGCATGTATGTACAATATATGTGTCTAGTGACCCTGGAGGTCAGAAGAGGGCACTGGATCCCCTGGGACTGGAGTTAAAGATGGCTGTGGGACACCAAATGGGTGCTGGGAATCAAACCAAACCTAGGTCTTCTGCTAAAGCAAGTGCTCTTAACCACTGAGCCATCTCTCCAGCTCCTCAGAGGTATTTTTGAAAAGGCAAAAATCAAAGTAAATGGCTATCGTTATTACAATGGGGTATCCTTATATATAATGCATGAATGAATTTGTGTGTGTGTATATATATATACACACATACACACAAATATGTGCATAAAGTAAAACAGGAATGCACTAATGTCTCAGGAAGCTAGTAGCCAGAGGCTAACTCCAGTGCAGAAACTGATTGATTAGGAGACAAGAGTAAAAAACAGGCATCATTTAAAAAATATGTATTTACTTTTATTCTTTATGATTTTATTCAAAACTTATATTAAAAAAGCTACAAGATATGAACGGAGAAAATGGCGGCTCTACCACCAACACATAACAACTGCTCAGGTTGGTCTCAGTACTAATGAAATGATTGCTCTTCATCCCTCGGAAATCCTGGTTGCTATTGTGAGCATTGCCTCCCATACTTTCATTTTATTCAGCTGTACAGCACTGGTTAGATACCATCCATGAGTACCTGACAACTCATTCTTGCCATGCCATCTAGCATTCATTATTCCTAATACTTGTCAATATAAAGACACAAATAAGAATAACAGCAGGTAATAGAAACAGGGAGATGCTGAAACCATTTGGTAGATAAGAAAAATGATTTATTTAAAGGTTGTGCAAGCCAGCAGTCATTTCTCCCGTGGCAGCTGGAAGAGATGTGAAGAACAATAGAGACTACATTCCTGTGGGAACTGAGATAAATACTGGCCATTCACCACTCCCATCTACCATCTTTCCAGACCTAATGTTGAGGAATAAATGCATTTCCCAGCATGCACTAGCAGTTCTCACAATACAGATTAGAGCTCAACCTTAGCTTTCTGAGCCTGTTCTGGGGCGGGGGGAGGGAAGCAGAGGCGTTCAGGAGCAATGCCGATGGGTGGATTAGCACCTGACCATGTGTGGGAGGCTTTACACCCCTGAGGACTTTGTCAGGAATTCACCCCCAGATGCTTCCCCCTTTCTGGTTGGTAACACTGCTGAGATGGTGTCCTAGTCTGTTTTTGCACATCTCTGGATATTTATTTCCTTTGAATTTTGATGCCTTTTATCTTTCATCAGTTCTCATTATGCAAAAATAAAATATTCTTACACAAAGATTTAAAATGCTTGCTCCTGGGTGCTTCTGGGTCAGGAGACTTTCTTGCAGAGGCAGGGTTTAAAATGTTTTAGAAATGCACATATGCATCATTACAGTTCCCACAGTAAGCAAATGACATTCTTAAGAAGAAACAGTGAAGACATTTGTCAATAGAAACCGGAAGCAATACTCACCCACGGTTGGATCTCCATCAGAAACCAAAACGATCAGAGAGACTGAGTCGGTGCTCAACAAGCCCAAGTTATTGGCTTCATTCAAAATGAAAATTGCTCGCAGGAGTGCCTCGTTGATATTTGTGCCTGTTAAAGTAACATAATGCACACACACACACACACACACACACACACACACACACACACACACACCACAACTTGGATTCAGGTTCAATCTGTCTACTAACTACTTACACATAATTTGCTCAATATTAAATTCATTTGATTGCTTTGTAAGTGACAGATTTCTCTATGTCCATCAAGATTTCATAGTACACTAAATTATTTACTTTAGACTATTCCCTTAAAGATGAATAAGCCCTTTAAGGCATCAGCCTGTCATCTTGTAAAGCAATAAACTTAACAATCTAAATGACCTTGCTGAGATGCTCTGGAAGGTATTTACTTTTTACACACACATACTTACATTACATACATAGTTAATAAGGAAGCCTAGAATGACTTCATAGTTAACAAGGAAGCTAGAATTACCTCCTAAACTTTTTTTTGATAAAATGACAGACTGTTTAAAGACATATTTGAACTATATTGTGTTCTCTTCTTTCTCCACAAACAGTATTCATTTTTTAATCAATAAATGTATTATTTAATGCAGACTACTGCAGACTGGGCAAATATCAGTTTGGTGGAGAATAACAATTTTTGGTTGTTGTTGTCAAAGACAAGGTTTTACAACGGTTGCCCTGGGGGACACTGAACTTGCAATTCTTCTACGTCAGTCTCCTAAGTGCTAAGATTGGACGACCTATCCCAGCACTCATCAGGGACTATGATTCTCGAGTGAACCTAGACTGAACCTTCTGTAAGCTTCCCTGTAGACTTTAGACCAAACCCACTCACCTCCATTAGGCTGAATTCTCTCAATGTATTTCTTGGCATCTGCAATTTGTGTTTTAGTAGCTGGCACTAAGTCATTTCTCCAAGTTCGAACATTATGGTTGAAATCAACCACAGAGAATTGGTCTTCAGTTCTTAGGTCATCCAATATGGTCTTCATTGCCTCCACGGTCTATTTCAAAAGAGAACCGAGAGAGGGCGTATCACATACACTTCAAGTAGAAGGAGGGAGATATTAGGAGTCCCGTCACTGCTCCGCCCATCCTCCAAGTGCTGAGTCCAGCTCAGCTTATTAAAGAAAACTTCTGTCAGTCACTGCAGCCAACACAGACCTGTCCCTTATGTTCTAAGCATGTTCTATTGGACTTTGGATACTCAAATTTCCTGTTTGCACCAGTTTGACTAGTTCTACGGTAAGATAAGCAACACGAATTTAGGCCTTCCCTGGGCCTTTCTGACACATAGTGGCTACTTCACAGATATTCGCTGAGTGAAGGAAGAAAGGAAGGAACAGTGAACAAGCATTTGTTTTAGAATGATGATGTTTAACTGGGGGCAGCTGTTCCCTCAAGAGGGCAATATATGAAGTCACTCTGTGTGTGTGTGTGTGTGTGTGTGTGTGTGTGTGTGTGTACGTGTGTATGTGTGCATGTGGAGGCCAGAAGTGAACCTTGGGTGTCATTCCTCAGGTTTGTCATACCTTGGTTTTTGAGACAGGGTCTTTCATTGGCCTTGCTTTTGCTGATTATGCTAGGTTGGTTGGCCTGTGAGACTCAAGAACCTGTCTCCTGAGTGCTGGGATTATAAACACATGCTACCATGCTCGATTTTTTTCACATGAATGTTGGAAATCAAACTGAGGTCATCATGGGTACACAGCAGAGATGTTAGCAATTAACCTATCCCTTCAGCCCTGGTGTAATTTTTAACTGTCACAACTGGTATGGAGGTTGTACTACTGAGATCAGGTGGGCAGAGGCCAAAGGTGCTGTTCAGCATTATGAAATGCGCAGGACAGCCTCCCGCAGCAAAGAAGAACCACACCAGATATCAACAGCACGTTCTTGGAGGACCTGTAGTACAGTACAAGCCCAAGTGGGCAGGGATCATCCAAGACACCCACTTCTTTCAGTTTGTTACCAAGTAGCAATCACTTAACATGGTCAAAAATAGCTTCCAGAGAAGGACTAGTTAGTTGATTGTTCAAATTAGTTGGTTTAATGGGTAAATTAAGAAATTACCTTTGGGCGGTGGTGGCACACACGTTTAATCCCAGCACTCAGGAGGCAGAAACAGACGGATCTCTGAGTTCAAGGCCAGCCTGGTCTACACCGCAAGTTCCAGTACAGCCAGGGCTATACAGAGAAAGCCCAAAAACCCCAAACACAAGATAAAACAAACAAATAAAAACCTCATTTGTTGTGTTGAATTTCCCCTATCCTATTATTATAGATAAGGTTAAGCTGATCTCTGAGCTAGAAGACATGAGACAGGATAACCACCCCAAGGAATGACAATGTAGATAAAAATGATAGACTAAAGTCTGGGGAGATGGCTCTGTGGGTAAAGAGCTTGCTGGGAAGGTATGAAGTCTTGGGTGTGGATCACCAATACTCATGTAAAAACCAGATGTGGTGGTGGAGATAGGCAGATCTTCAGGGACTCACTGGCCAGCCAGTCTAGCCTAGAAGGGTAAGCCCTGGGTTAGGAGAAGAGACTCTGTTTCCAAAGGTAAAGTGGAGAGTAATGGAGGGAGATACCAAAAGTTCATCTCTGGCCTTCATGTGCACTACATAGACACAAACACTCACATGTATGTAACGCACGCGCGCGCATACACACACACACACACACACACACACACACACACACATTAGGTATGTGAGGATTTTAAAGTTACTTGTGACTAATGGCAATATACTAAAGCCAAACACCATGCTGAGACATGATCAGAGTGAGAAGACATTATATAAGGAAGGGACTTTTCAAAAGGTGAATTTAAAAACAGCAGGAGAGGGAAAAGCAGGAGGAAACATGGAGGAGAAAAGAGTTTTTTTTTTTTTTTTTTTTTTTTTTTACAAGGAAGCATGCAATAACCTCACAAAATTGGGAAGGACTGACACCCTCAGTCAGTGAGTACCAGTGAATACAGTTTCTGAGTTTTACCCCCAAGTCGGGAGTCAGAGGGAACACTGAATTACTGCATTATTAAAAGATAACCACAGAAGGTGAACACAGTCCTTACCTGTTTCATCTTTATTCCCCACATGGAGCCACTAACATCAATAACAAAAAGGATGTTTTTGGGAATTGGGTCCAGGTTCTCAGGAGCAAAGAAGTGCACAAAATATCCATTAAATACCTGAAAAACAAAACATATGTCTGAGTCAGAGGATGACCAGTGTTTGGAAGGTAGGGAACGGAGGCCGGAGACTACAGAGGAGGTGGAAGGTAGGGAACGGAGGCCGGAGTCTACCGAGGAGATGAAAGGTAGGGAACGGAGGCTGGAGTCTACAGAGGAGGTGGAAGGTAGGGAACGGAGGCCGGAGTCTACAGAGGAGGTGGAGGGTAGAGAATGGAGGCCGGAGACTACAGAGGAGGTGGGCTACAGGAGAAGGAAGCACACGTCCCTGAAGATGAAAACAAGAAGACAGGTAGAAACTTGGCATGTGCCCATCTTTCTCTTCTAATGTTTCTCTCGCGCCTCTGTTCTGGGAGTCTAAGCCCTCCTGGGTGCCACTTTCCCACCCCACTCTGTTTCATTCTGCCCTATTACACTTCACCCAGTCTTTATCTCAAGCCTCTGTCCAGGCACTCTGCTCAGCGATGGTGAATCAGGTAGTCTCTGCCCTCACGGGTCTCATCCTGTGACGATAGACAGCTAACACGTGTTTTCAGCACAGCATGCTAAGCGTTATGATTAGGAAGGAAGTCTCCAAAGAAATAGCATCCACATGGGGCCCTGGGAGATAAGTTTAACACAGCCTACCATTGTGGAACATTATGGAAGTTGGACTCAGTGAAGAGAACAAACACCTGCTTGATGGTCAACTCTAATTGTTAACCTGATGTGATTTAGAGTGATCCAAGGAGAGTCTCAGAGGAACTGTCTACATTGTGTTGGCCTGTGGGCATGTCTGCATGTGTGGAGTTGTCTTAATTAAGTTAACTGTTGTGGGAAGACCCAGCCCACTGTGGGCATCACTATTCCCTTGTCAGGGGGATTCTGAATTTCACAAGAGAAGAGTCGATTAGCTCAGATCAAGCAAGTAAGCAAGTGAGCATGTATGCATCCATTTCTCTCTGCTCTTAACTACAGATATGACATGAATAGCAGCTTTAAGCTCTTGCCATTGTGACTTCCCTGTTATGACGGACTATAACTTGAAATTATAAGCTGAATAGAAATAGGTCCCCTTTCTCCCCTAAGTTTATTTTCTTTTGGTCAGGGTATTTTTATCAGAGTAACAGGAATGAAACCAAGACAGTACACCACCATGCCCAGATTCTTTACATAGGTTCTGGAGGTTGAACTCAAACCTTTATGCTTGCATGGCAAATACTTTAGCAACTCACCAATCTCTATAGATCCTTTTATTTGGTTGTTACAGCATAAAGGATAATTCTTGGATGCATATCAGAAAACTATGATCCTAGTCTTTTCTCTGTATCCTGAACACTTTCCTTGACAACGAAAAGTGACTCATAAGCCAAAGAGTTTGTTCAACTGCAATGAGGTTTTTGGCCTCAGCTTGATAGTTCTCCTGGAGCCAGTCGGCACTTACCTCAAGCTCCCCAGCCTTCTCTTCTCTGTTGACATCATACATCACCACCAGCTCTCCATCCACTGCCGTCTCAGTGCAATTGGGGCATTTTCTTTGCTGTGCTACTGTGGGCTTGAAGGAGACATGTGCCTGCAAAGGACAGGGACATCAGAAGCTGATCTTTGCTCCCAGATCCTGACAGGTGAGGGCTTGGCATTGCCCCTGATCATGCACGCAGGAGAACAGCATGCTAACAGCATCCATTGGCCTAATACTTATGGAAATGACAGCAATGATGCTATTGAGTGGAGCATCCGACAAACTGTGGTGCTGTGTGCCAGGTACCAGGCCTTTGCAAAAGAGAGTCAAAGAATGTTCCCCCAGATACCTTGGCAGGAATGGCTCCCTGCTCTGGAAAGAGTCTGTGTAAGTTCTGAGAGGACTCTGACCTTTTCATAGTTGCTCATTATTGGCCATCAAGGCAAAGACAATTAAAATGAATATTTCTTGAGATTTATGAAAATTCTCTATGTGAAAGTTGTCTCTAACTCCTGGTCAAGTCGATGACTTGGGGAAAATAGAGGTTCCAAAGTGGACAAAATGAAATTACATAACTAGAAGTGTTGCTTTGTTTTTTTAATATTTATTTTATATTTATATTTAATAGGAAAGACACTCTAGCTTTTGACCTCAGCTCAGACCACTCTCTCTCTTTTTTTTTTCACTGCCCAGAGCACAGGAGGAAAAGAGCCAGGGCCCAGTGACCACTCAGACAGCTGGCAAAGTGCAACGCATCGTATACCTTCTGCTGTCCTTTGGAGATGACTGGAACACCTTGGAAGTGGCCTTCAAATGTGTCAGGAACATGAAGAAATCTCATCCCTTGAGGTTCAACAATCCACACGTTCACCTAAAAGTGAGGAGGGAATGACAGAATCGAAAGTCTTTAGAGACCTTTACAGCAGGAAGTAAAGGTACAGTTGAGCCCTCTGATGCTTTTTCTCGTCTCCCAGTCTCCCCAGCGTGGTTCCATGGTCACTCTGGAAAGTTCCCTGGTTAGGATTCATCTCACTGTAGTGGCTAACTCCTTTCTAGCAACTCAGTATCTCTCTATCCCCTCATGCCTCCAGGATTTACTTTCCCTGTGGTTTGGATGTGCAACTTAGTTTCTTTTCCTGTGGCTTAAAATATCCTTAAAAGAACAACTTAAGGGAGCCAGGGTTTGTTTTCGCTCACAGTTCAAGGCCCAGTCCATCATGGCGGGGAGTGAAGGCAGCAGGAACGCGCCTAAGCAGATCACATTACACCCATTCAGGAAACAGAGAGGGATGAATGAATGCAAGCTGCTGCGCTTCAAGACGGCCCCATTTAACATGGTCCAGGATCCTCTGCTCAAGGCATGTCCCCACCCACAATTATGTCCTCCCACATCAGTTAATATCATCAAGATGATCCTCAGCAGGCATGTCTAGAGACCCTTCTCCCATGTGATTCTAGATTCTGTCAAGTTGATAATTAACACTACCCATTGGGACATGACTTTAATATGCCTCCCAAAGGTTCACATGCTGGAAACTTGGTCACCAGTGTGGCAATA
Organism: Peromyscus attwateri; assembly: GCA_902168425.1. Lineage (NCBI taxonomy): Eukaryota > Metazoa > Chordata > Mammalia > Rodentia > Cricetidae > Peromyscus > Peromyscus attwateri. The sequence goes on along the minus strand of CABHPP010144746.1, from coordinate 9,239 downwards.
GTTGAAGTGGGTGAGCCTCAGGCTGGAGATGGCTCAATGGGTGAAGAGCTTTCCCAGGCAAGCATGGAAATCTAAATTCTGATCCCCATTACTCAGGTCAAATCTGGGTGTGGCAGCATGTAACCTCAGCACTGGGAGATGGAGACAGGAGGGTCCTGGAGACTCACTGGCCAGATAATGAGCTCCAGGTTCAGGAAGAGATCCTTTCTTGAAAAAAAAAAAAAACGTGGAAAGCAATTAAGAAGATACCTGAAGCTAACCTCTGACCTCTACCTGCACACACACACACACACACACACACACACACACACACACACACACACGAGTGCACCCGTGAACACACTCAAACACCCCCTATACACACAAACAAGAAATTGGGCCTTATGCAAGATAGTTGGGTATCACCTTGGAAGGGATGAATGATGGTATTGTGGAGTGAGTTAGTTCTCAAGACAGGAAACTGGTATAAAGGGAGGTCACTCATATATTTTCCCTCTTTTGCATAGAGCTGTCTACCTGTTTCTTTACCGTGTTATAAGTCATCAAGGAGTCCTTCTCCAGGATGCTAGCACCATGAGATTCTTAAAAAGATTTTTTATTTTATGTGTATGTGTTTCATCTGCGTGTTTTACCTCTGTGTGTGTGTGTGTGTGTAATAGAACAGTATGAAAACAGTATATTATTCCACTCTTAGGTATGTTAAAACTCTTGAGGATGGGTTTTTTTTTTTTTTTTTTT
>CABHPP010144745.1:18856-66836 GCA_902168425.1 Peromyscus attwateri | reverse complement strand
ATATTTTAAAGATTTATTTATGTATTATGTATACAGTGTTCTACCTGCACGTATGCCTGCAGGCCATAAGAGGGCACCAGATCTCATTAATAGATGGTTGTGAGCCACCTTGTGGTTGCTGGGAATTGAACTCAGGACCTCTGGGAGAGCAGCCAGTGCTCTTAACCTCTGAGCCATCTCTCTAGCCCCATTTATATATTTTTAATATGTATATTTTACTTTATGTGTGTGGGTGTTTTGCCTGAATGTATGGATGTCCATCATGTCCATGCCTGGTGCTCAGGGAGCCAGAAGAGGGTGTCATATCTTCTGGAATTGTAGTTACAGACAGTTGTAAGCTGTCATGTGGGTTCTGGGACTCGAACCCGGGTCCTCTGGAAGAGCAACAAATGCTCTTAACTCCCTATCTATCTCTCTATCCCCTGTTTTTTGTTTTTTGAGACAGGGTTTCTCTATGTAACCCTGACTGTCCTGGAACTCTGTAGAGCAGGTTGGCCTCAAACTCACAGAGATCCACCTGCCTCTGCCTCCTGAGTGCTGGGATTAAAGGTGTGCACCACTATACCTGGCCAAGTGATCATTTTGATGTGTTCTTGAATTTTTTTTCCAAGTGTTTTATTGAGAATTTTTAATCTGTGTTTATCTGGCAAATTGGTCTGCAGTTTTCTGTTGTTACATCGTTATCTCGCTTGGCATCACATTAATGCTGACTTTGTAAAGTGAATTTGAAAGCATCCTTCCATTACTATTATTGGATAATTTGAGGATTGATGTTAATTTTTCTTGATAATGGTCAGGTAGAATTCTGTAGTGAATCTTTTAAGCCTTGACCTTTTTTTAGTTTGGAGTTTTTTTTTCTTTTAAATTACTGTTTCAACCTTATTATTTGTTATAGGTATGTTTAAATTATTATCTTTTCTTGGTTTAACCTTGGTCCTAAATGTGGGAAAGTATAAGTTTTTAATGTTTGCCCTTTACGATGTTTGAATTTGATTGCTATCCAATGTACTTGCCCCTTTTATTCTCTGTGTTTACTGATTCGGGTGGTTTCTGGGTCCTCTCTCTCTTTCTGTAGTTAGTTTGGCTAAGGGCTTGCTGATTTTGTTTACCTTTTCAAAGAACTGGCTAATTTTATTGATTCTTTGTAGTGATTTTTTTGTTGTTTCCGTTTCACTAATTTTGCCCTGACCTTGATTATTTCTTTCTGTCTGCTCCTTTTGGGTTTGGCTTGTTCTTATTTTCCCCGGCCCTGAGATACACCACCAGTAAGTTATTGTTTGAGATCTCTCTGGTTGTTTTCTTGTGTAGGCGATTGCAGCTGTGAATGCTCTGCTAGGACTCCTTCCCTTGTTGTCTTACATGGTATGTTTTCATTTTCATTCGATTCTAGGACTTTTTAGTTTTCTTCTTGATTTCTTCAGTGACCTTCATCATCCAGTACTGTATTGTTCCATCTCCCTGAGTCTGAATTTTCTGTATTTTCTCTTGTTGATTTCTAACTTTTTTCCTTGTGGTCCGTTAGGACATAGAAGTAATTACAATTTCCTGTGTTGCTGACACTTGCTTTGTTTCCTAATATGATATATTTTAGAGAAAGCTCCAGGGGCTGCCGAGGAGAATGTGTACTCCGCAGTGTTTGGACAGAATGTTCTGTAGATGTGTATTAAGTCCATTTGATTTTTATTCTGATGTTTCTCTGTTCTTTTTTGGTTGGGATGAGCTATGTACTAGAGAGCGGGGTGGAGTCACTCAGTATTACTATCTTAGATTAATTCATTACCATATATTTAATAGTATTTCCTGTATAAAGTTAGGTTCACCCCTGTTCAGTGAGTATACGTTTAAAATTGTAATGCCCTCTTTTTTTTTTTTTTTTCCTACTGAGACAGGGTTTCCCTTTGTAGCCCTGGCGGTCCTGGAACTCACTGTGTAGACCAGGCTGGCCTGGAACTCATGAACTCAGTCCTGCTTCTGCCTCCTGAGTGCTGGGATTAAGGGTGTGTGCCACCGCACCTGGCTAATGTTAAGGTTTTAAAGATTATTAATGGAGACATGGTTCACTGTTAAGACCATTGGCTGTTCTTCCAGAGGACCTGGGTTTGGTTCCCAGCACTTACAAGACAGCTTGACCATCTGTAACTCCACTTCCAAAGGATCTGACACCTTCTTCTGACCTCTGTAGACATCAGGAACCCACGGGGTACACAATCATACATGCAGGCAAAACATCCATACACATAACATAATAAGGCCATTCATGCTCATGAAGGGGCAAGGAGAAGCTTTTAGATCCACCCAGGTAGCTGTCATTTCTCCTGTCTTCTGAGGCCCCACATTTCCTTTGTGCATGGATAGTTTCTTTTAGCAATCCTTCCTGTGCTCATCTGCTAATAAGAAACCCTCTCCATTTTTCCTCATCTGAGGACATCTCTGCAGTGTTTTGTTAATTTCAGTACTTAATGTCTATAATGTCTAGTTTTTCCAACTGTGGGTCACAAGTAATGGTAACAGCAAAGGTTTCTGAGCAAAGCAACAGAAAATGAAGTGCGCATGAGCCTGAGGTGTCTGTGGCAGCATTCGCCCCGTAGGTTCTGAACATACCACATACACGCTTTGCACCGAGCATTTCATTCTCCCACCTGGAGCCAGGAAGTGCCGTCCCAGACAGCAAGGCTCAGATACAGGAGACTTGGGTAGTATAAATTGCAGCGTTTTTACTGCACAGTTTTCTGCTGTTAGAAACAGAATAGTTTAATTGGAGAAAGGAAAAATTCCCAATTTTTTCCTACCATTATTCTCAATTAGGTAAGTATGGAATTAGTGTATTATATTTGGATTGTATTTGCTTAATTTTAAAGTTATTGGTTGAGTTGCATAAAATCTGTTAAATAAAATTTAGCTTGGGATTAGGAGAGAATTTCCATTGATTTTGTTTTGTTTTGTTTTGTTTTTCGAGACAGGGTTTCTCTGTGTAGCCCTGGCTGTCATGGAACTCACTCTGTAGACTAGGCTGGCCTTGAACTCACAGAGATCCACTTGCCTCTGCCTCCTCAGTGCTGGAATTAAAGGCATGCGTCACCACCAACTGGCTTCAACAATGTTTGAAATAACTCTAAACATACTTCTGCCATTTTGTTATATATTAATCTAAAGCCATGCCCTCAGAATCAACAGTAATAAAAATCAAGTTCTCTATCAGCCCTGAAAACACTGAAGACTCCTTATATCCTGCAGTATTAAATGTTTGGACAAGACTTAAAGAGCCAGAGGAGATGGCATCGTAGCGTATGTGTGTGCAGGAGGGAATGGGTCCTTCATGGGCAGGGATCCAGAGAGCTGCTCGGGGACCTGGTTCTCTCTTGCAGTTCACGCTCAAAACCTGGAGACTAGTTCTGAGGGCAGGGCTCCCTCGACAGTGGGTGTGAATTGTTATAAATAGGTACCACCTTGTAAAGGTTCCCGTACTGCATTGGGACCGAGCTCTAGTACATGTGTCCTTGAGAGAGAAACCCATCAGATCAGCTGCCCTGGCTCCCATGGCTATGTTCCTGCTGCTTTTCAGAAGTTAATCATGATGTAGTCATCAGTGGCTCGAGTAATGCCCATCTTCCACGGGCGTTAAGTCCTTGTTGATTTAAGTGCTTCCTTTTGCTCTAATCTCGTCTCTCATATTTCTTAGACTTTATTGCCCCAAATGTCTCTGCTTTTCTGATGGTTTATTTCAGTATTTTTTCTTTCTGATTTTATATTGAATTTCTGTTGACCATTCATAATGTTCCCTGTTGTTTCCTGGTTTGTTACCAAATTTAAAAACAAAAGTGGTTGGGCAGTGGTGGCACACACCTTTAATCCCAGCACTCAGGAGGCAGAGCCAGGCCAGCCTGGTCTACGGAGGGAGATCCAGGACAGGCTCCAAAGCTACCCAGAGAAATCTGTCTCAAAAAACCAGGAAAAAAAAAAAAAACAAAAAAACAAAAACAAAAACCCAAAAAAACGAAAAAACAAAAAAACAACAACAACAAAAAAAACCAAAACAAAAAACTAATGCCTGGAGAAATGACTCAGTGGTTAAGATCACATTTTGTCACAGAGAACCCAGGTTCAATTCTCCATACCTACATGGTGGCTCAGAACCATCCATAACTCCAGTTCCAGGAATTTGATCCCCTCTTCTGACCGCTACAGATACCAGACATGCATATGGTACATAGACATACCTGCAGGCAAAACATCCCTAAACATTAAAAAAAATACAAATACACCACTATATTATATTATATATATATATATATATATATCTTTATATATGTATGAATGATCTATTGTCCATACCCAGATTTTCTCATATACTCCAAAGGCAGATGTCCCCCAAATTGCCTTCATGGCTCTCCCTTTGATTTTTATTTATTTATTTTATTATTTGTATGCATATGTGTAGATGTAACCGACCGCCTTATTAAATAAGAAACACAGAGCCAATGTAAAGGTGAAAGCCCAAGAGGTCAGAGCCAGAAGCTTACCCGCTTTCCGCCAGCTAGCTTTTCCCGCCAAGAGAGCTCTCCGAAAGGGGAGTTTCTTCCATTAATACCAACACATATGCATGATATGGGGGGTGTCACGGCATGTGGGGGGGGGGTTGGAGGATAACTTTGTAGAGTTGTCTTCTGCCACCATGTGGGTTCTGGGGCCCAACTCAGGTTGCCAGGAAGTACCTTTGTCCACCGAGCCATCCTCCTGATCCTAGCCTTTCTTTTCTAAACCCCCACCCATTCCCTGTTTTTGAGACAAGGTATCTCTGTAGCCCTATCTGTCTAGCCTGGAACTCGGAGTAGACCAGACTGACCTCAGACTCACAGAGACCCACCTGCTTCTGCCTCCTACATGATGGGATTAAAGGTGTGTGCCCTCGTGCCCAGCCTGATCCTGTATCTAATTTAATATCTGAGGTTCACGGTACATTGGGTTGTGAGATCTCTCTCTCTCTCTCTCTCTCTGGATGGGGATTGAGACAGGGTTTCTCTGTATAGCCCTGGCTGGCTTGGAACTCACTTTGTAAACCAGGCTGGCCTTGGACTCGGAGACCTGTCTGTCTCTGCCTCCTGAGAGCTGCCCGGCTGGTTTTGACGTGTCTACAGTCCACTTTAATATCGAAGAATCACTCACTGACTTTTGTTTCTGTAGTTCCTCTTGCCCTTAGCCATTCTCACATGCCTAAGCTAATTTTCTTGTGCAGTGTCCCGTGTCTGGATATGTGTATCCTCATGGCCAGCTTCACGTTTGGACGTTGTCAGCATGGGTTCGTGCAGATTGGGCCATGACATCTTATCGCATATCATCAGGAGATAAGCAATGCTTCTATCATTTGGGGAAGGTGATGACAGCTAGGTGTCTTCATTGTAAAGGTACACTTTCCTTTGTGACTAGTAACCGCAGAAGAGTAACCCTGGAAACCTGTTTCTGCAGCTTTTTACCAGATTGGATCTTTTTCAGACCTGATTTGGGATGTATCCCCTCCACCCCAGTTTGCTTTCTATTACTGTGATAAAACACCAGCATCAGAAGCAACTGGGGGGTTTGTTGGGCACAGTTGTCCTGATCACAGACCGTCATTGAGCGAATTCAGGGCAGGAACTCAAGCAGAGGCAGGAACTTGGAGGCAGGAACTCAAGAGACCATGGGGGAATACTGCTTACTGGCCTTTCCTCCATGGTTTGCCCAGCTCGCTTTTTTATGCAACCCAGGTCACCTGCACAAGTATGGTACCACCACCGGTGGACTGGACCCTCAGTCATCAATCAAGAAAATGCCCCCCACATACTTGGCTGCAGGCCAGCCTGATGGAGGCATTTTGTCAACTGAGGTTCCCTTTTCATGGATGACTCTAGCTTGTGTAAAGTTGACCTAGAATTAGCAGCACAGTAGAGTCATAGAGAGGGAGCCTCTCCACGAGGGTGACCCTGAGGCCTCTAGACAAAGGCTATAATTTGCCCAGGGGGACACTGTTATCACTCACTGTGTGGGCCAAGGGCCTTTGGCACTTGTAACATTTATAGGAAAGGTCATCCATTTCCCAAATGGCCAGGTTGTCTCTCCTGTAGATTTTTAAAATAATTTATCGTGCTCCGACATCTTGAAGAGCAGGCAGAACCAAAGTGTGCTCTGCATTGTTTTCTGATCTTTTGCCCTCCCACTCATAGTGGAAGAGACGAGAGGAAGAGCCTCAGCACCACACAGCCGCCTGTGTGCATGGGCCACGTACAAGGGCTGAGGCCTCCACTGGGGCGGCCAGGGGCCAGGAGAGATAGGATAATACAATTATTCTCAATTAGATTAATAAAGAATAATTAGGTGTCATAAATCAAGTAATCATAGGATATTGTCATAGGAAAAATATGTAGGTAGAATTAATTAGTTTTCAAATAAAGCGTTTATTTTAATTGCCTGAAATGATGGAGCCCTTAATTGTTGATGCATCATTTTGGCCTGAGCTTTTCGGCTGTTGTAACAGCGTGACGTGACGGGTTTGTTCCCTGCATTTCTGGGGAGACAATAGAGGAGACCTTGATTTCATCACCTCACAATGAGCCTTCTGCTGTGAGGTTCTGGAAACTCCCACCATGCCGCAGGCAGGCGGCAAGTGTAGGCTGAGCTTAGGCTGGCAATGCCCAGGGTCATGTGTGTGAGAACTCTTATACATGTATGTGCATGAGTGTGCATGTGAGCACAAGTGTACACATGTGTTTTGGTGTGTACTTGAGGGTCTGTATGCCCTTGTGTGTGGAATGCATCTGAAGGGGGTACATCTGTGTGTGTTGGTGTGTATGTATGTATGTATAAGTGTGAGCATCTGTGTGTCTGTGTGTATACACATGGCTACAGTATGTGTGGTATCTGGATTACACCCCGTGCCTACCGAAGTGGCCTCCTACAGGGGGATAGCCTGTCAGACCTCATTGCTTGGACCCGTGTGGCAGGATGCCCCTATCCCGACTTTGGGGCTTTCCTCTTGGGTGAACATGCTGTAAGAGGTTAAGTTCTTGGCAGTGGTGGGGCTAGCGCCTGTGGACCTGGATCTGGCAAGAACACAGTTGGGCTTTGGAGGGCCCACAGCTGCCCTCTGAACCTGTCCTTTGGGCTACCTGACTGAGGCAGTTCTTCCAGCATTTGTGATCTTTTCAGGGTCATGTGTCTGAACAGTGTGAGGTGATGTGTTCTCTGCAGAAGTCACCTCACATGTGCGAAGAGTTAGCTTTTAGCAAATGATGAGTTTTATATAGCTAAAGCTCCTTCCCTACCACCCCCCAAAAGAATCAGAAAAGAAGGGATTTGGCAGTTTATACGTGCATTCCCGGTGACCTTGTTTTCTTTGAAAGCCCTTGAGGGAGTCAGGGTCCAAGGGCAGAGTTAGGGCTTGACCTGGTGGAACCTACATCAGGTCAGTAGGACTAGATTCCTGTCTGATCTCATGCCACTGTCATGGGTAAGACCTCACTGGCCTTCCCTGGCATGGGCCTGATCCTACCCTGTACTCCTAGACTACCCTCCATAGGGCCCGGGTCTCCTGGGAGCCTGGCTCTGGCTGCTGTATGACTTCCACTGTGGTATGGATCAGAGCCCATACCTGCATTTCCTGTAACAGAGGAAAAGGTGAGAGCATAGGATAGTGTGGAGGTGTGGCACTGGGGCATGCTGGTGGAAGATGTACTTGATGGGGTACAATAGGAGAGGCTGCCCATTACAGAAGCCTTTGCCTCCCTGGCCTCTCTGCTGCTCATGGCTGCGTGTGGCCTCAGCCTGTAGGCCCTCCTCCCACATTCCGCACCAGCCTTAAAGCCCAGTCTCCACTCTGGAAGAATCCTGCCCGGCTCTTTTGCTCCATTCTTTTCTTTGCCGTGTTCTTTTGATGGCTGCAGCTACCACCCAGGTTGGGCAGAGCTGCGCCTCCCTGCTGTGTGGGCTGCATGTAGGTAGAGTAGGATGTGCCCTTGCCCAGTGGAAAGACTCCTGAAACAACCTGCTGCAGTCCCCTGCTGTCTGCCTCTGACCTTTTCTCCTGTACCTTCATCCCAGCTCTTGGCTTTGGGGCCACCCCTGCCTGTGAAGAGCAGCCGGCTGAGGGACTGGGCTGGTGTGAGGGGGCGGACTGCAGACAAGGTTGAATGTGTGGTCTAGGGCACTGGAATTTTCTCCTCTGCAAGGCAGACCCTAGCAGGTCTTAAATACAAGTCCTGTGCTTTGTGGAGTGGTCTGTCTGTTGAGCCAGCAGTTCTGTGGATGTGGCCAGATGACTTGGTCCTGCCCCTTCCCATGTACCTTTCCTGGCTGCTCTGCCTCTTGGTGGCACATGCCTTGAGAGCATTTCAGCCCCATTCCCAGAAATGTGGGGCACCTCACCCAATCATTTCCTGCCTCAGTTTCTCAAAAGTAAAGAGTATGCTAGTCTCAGAGTGGTTATAATTAGAAGTTTTGGCCTGGCGATGATGGTGCACACTTTTATTCCCAGTACTTAGGAGGCAGAGGCAGGCAGATCTCTGAATTTAAGGCCAGCCTGGTCTATAGAGAGAGTTCCAGGACAGCCAGGGCTACACAGAGAAACCCTGTCTTAAAAACAAACAAACAAACAAACAAACAAACAAGCAAAAATACTTAGAGGTTTTGGCAGTTCAGGCCAGGATCCAATAGGGCTGTTTGTAGCACTCTAGGACCCCACACAGCTCTCGTTTGTAAACACATGTCTGCTGAGCAGGTGCTGGCACTGGGCACAGGGCAGGGGTGGCACAGCCCAGACTCCCCAAGCTGGCAGTGGGGCAGGGATGGTATCCGTCATCCAGGCGTGCCATTACCCTACTTTAGGGAGGAAAGACAAGGGACTCCAGAGTGGAGGGCTCCCAAGGGAGTCACGGGGGAAGCCTGCTGGGAGGGTCAGCCCAGTGGGTGTCAGGATGAGTGCTGTGAGTATGCAGGGTCACTGTGGGAGGGGCAGTCTTGAATACTGACTCATGGAACACCATAGGGAGAGGGACGTGGGCTCTTGTGAGAAAAAGAGATTGGGCCTAACTGAAAAGTGTGACAAGCCGGGGTTTATAGCAGGAGGCAGGTGGAAGTATAACCAGTCTTTCTCTGTCCTGCCAGCTCCCAAATAATGACATGGAGACTTCTTATTAATGATGAAAGCTTGGCCTGTAGCTTAGGCTTGTTCTCAACTAGCTCTTACAACTTAAATTAGTTCATTTGTATTAATCTGCGTTCTGCCACGTGGCTCATGGCTATTACCTCTCCTCCTGCACATCCTGTTTACTCTGCCTCTCCTGGAGTCTCTGCCTTTTTCCCCAGAGTCCTCTTTGTCCCTAAAAGTCCTGCCTATCCTCTCCTGCCTAGCTATTGGCCACTCAACTCTTTATTACACCAATCACAGCAATACATCTTCACACAGTGTACAGATATTCTGCGTCACAGGGGGAGTGCATGGAAAAAGGTAAGAGGCCGTATCAGGTGTCTGGGGATCCAGACTGAAGGCAGACCAGGGTAAGCAGGTGTCGCCTGATGGCTAGTAAAGGCTGAGGGGACCTGATCATTCTGAAAGCGTGCAGATAATGGGTATGGGGTGATATTAAATTGACTTAGAGTTTTTGCCAAAAGTGTTCACATGGGCCTGCCAGAAGGTCCAGGAGCCTGGATCAAATTTGGCCAAGCAAAGGCTCCTTTTCTGTGGTGCCAGAAATGGAACCCGGGGCCTTGAGCTTGGTAGCAAGTGCTCTACTGTAGAGGCAGCAAGACCTCCATACGGGATTCCCAGATCGTGCTTGCCAAGGAGGGACGACAGACTTGGATCTCTGTAGCACCAGAGCTGACAGATAAGATGGTGGCGTGGGGACGGGAGGCCTGGAGGTGCCCACCAGGAACGGTGACAGGCTGGCAGTTGGGGTAAGGATGGGCTGCACTTCGGCAGCCTGTGGTCCATGCCAAGAGCTGGCTGTTGTGCAGCCACAGAACCTGTCTGCAGGATGGAGAGCAGCATCCTTTCCCCAGAAGGGGCAGGAGTTGGGCACTGAGCCAACAGCTTTCTAGACCCTCTCTCCAGCTGCCTTCTGGAGAGATGTAGAGCTCCCTGCCACTCACGTGTCCTCCCTTGCACCCCAGGTCTGCATCTACCACATGGCAGGCCTGTTCCCACCACCGCCTGGTCCCAGATTTGTCCTCCGAGGCACACAGTCACCTGTGAACACGCTGCATTTCTGCCCAGCATCCCAAGCTCTGGGGAACCCACTCCTTTTCTCGGGGTGAGTAACAGCTGCCCCACCCCAAGCCCAGGGTGAAGTCCAGCACTGAGCTTCACAGAGTGTGGTGCTTATCTAAGGTGCTGGCAGAAGACACTGCTTGCCACCCCCTCAGAACCTACTGAGACACTGTCCATTCTGGAACTCTTGGAGGAGCAGAGAGTCATGCCTCTGTCTCGCACCACTGAGTTCTGACTAAGTGCCCCACCTGTAGGCCCTCTGGCCCCCTTTGCAGACCTTCAGTGTGGAGTCCATCGCCTTCCACTGGCTGTGTGTGGTGTTGGCCTGGAGCAAGTTCAAGATGTCTACTGACTGCAGCCCCTGTCCCTGCCTGTGCTTGACTCCGACAGGTCTCAGAGTGGCCTGGTGCACATCTGGAGCCTGCAGACCAGAAGAATAGTTGCCACTCTAAATGGCCACAGGGGCCAGGGTGTAACCTGGCTGAAGACACTGCCCCAGGGGCACCAGCTCCTCAGGTGGGTCACAGCAGCACAAGGGAGCACCAGGTCCCAGGGGACTTACACTGGGAACTCTGTGACAGACCCCTGCGACTACCTTCAGCCAGAACTGAAGGTGTTAGGAGCATTTTGTCAGCTTGGCTGTAGCTTGTGAAGAGTGTGGGACCAGCTCTAGCCTTCGGGAAGTAGACAGGTCTGGGAGGTGCCATCTGAGGTAGCTGATACCAGCCCTGAAGGCAGCTGATAGAAAGACTCTGGGTTGCAGCTTAGACGTGGGCAGAGGTAATCGCACCATGTGCTAAAAAAGGTACAGGGATGAATAAAGCAGGGCCCAGGCTCAAAAGAGCTGCAAGTTCAGCCCTCAGGAGTCCCTGCTCACCCAGGGCCCGGACACTTGGGTGGCTTGAAAGGCATGATGGGTAGCCTGGATGAACAGCCTGTCTCCCAGCCAGGGTGGTGGGCTGCAGCCCCTCCTACAGTCCCCACTGAGGTCAGGAGGCCTGGGTGGGGGCTGCAGGTGTGGATGCCCAGGTGCATTTGCACTGCACTGGAGACCACGGCCCACCAAGGCTGCCTGGCCTCAGCTGTGTTTGGGTCCAGGTTTCCCCAAGAGGCCCTGGAAGGGTTGTGTGCTTTCATATCTCCCAGGGCTGGAGGACCCCCAGCCCTAGATGCACCTGGGCCACAAGAGCTGCACCGGCTAGCATTTCTTTACCTTCCTCATCATGAAACCACTTATTTACAGGCTCATGAGGAGTACGCAGACCCTTATAGCACCTGAGTAACCACTGCCCAGTCAAGGACAGCACCGCAGCACCGCCCACTGCGTTGTGGGCAGCAGCCCAGGACTGCTAGACTGTCTTGCTGAATGTCTGGAAAAAGAGCAGAATTTTTTTTTAATGAGTTTTTCCTAACTTTAAGTTAGGGAAACAAAAGACTACCAGGTACTTAATGCATACCTGTGGTCCCAGTGCTCAGGAAGCCAGACAGGATTGCTGAGTTTGAGGCCAGTTTGCGATACCACTGGCTTCTGCCCATTTTTCTACTGGACTGACTGCATTTTTCTTATTGATATGTGAAGTCCTATTTATATCTTACATAGCATCATTATTCTGTCGCAGATTATCTCTGCCACAGGGTGACATAGATTTGTACTCTCCTGTACCATGTCTTCATGGTAATGGAGTCACATTGGTCAGGCCTTCCCCATGAGGTCGGGCTTCTGAGTCTTATGAAGGAGCCTATGCTAAGACATGGGCAATCTTAGCCTATCTCCAGAGCTCACTGTTGCTTCTTTTAGATTCCCAGTTCCCCTGTTGATGTGGGATGCAGGCAAAGCCCGCCATCCCATCATCCCTTCTGTTCTTCCCCTCCATATTCAGCCCTGTTGACAGCAGTATCCAAGGTCAGCGACAGGAAGGAAATGCTAACAGCTGCATGTGGGCTCTGGGATCAGTTCCCTGGTCCTTGTTTCCCACGATCCCAGTACTTTTCAGGTACTCTGCAGAATGCCCCCAGGGTCAGGGTAAGACAGGCCCTGGGTTTGGGGAGGAAGCCCAGTGTGGTGACTGCTGACCTTGTGGTGCTGGAGGTGCGTGAGTCCTGTGTCTCCTTGGTAGGTGAGACCAGCCTTGGTCACCCAAGTGTCTGCTGGCCCACTGTCAGCATCCAAGAAGTTGACTTTCCCTAATCTGAAAATCTGAAAGCTTGCTTCTTGTTGGTTTTGAAGCAGGGTCTCACTATGTATTTCTGGCTAACCTGAAATGCCTTATGTTGTAAACCAGGCTGGACCTGAACTCACAGAGATTCACCTGTCTCTGCCTCCTGAGTTCTGGGATTAAAAACATACACCACCACTGCCTACATAAAAATCTGAAAGTTTTAGCATCATAAAGTTTCAGATTTCAGAGCGTTTCATATTTCCTGTTTTCACAATAGGGAGGTTTGCCTGGTGACGTTTACACAAATATTCCAAACTCTGAAAATATCTGAGCACTTGCAGTCCCACATATTTTAGAAGAGAGGTCCTCATGTGAGCCTGATGGCCCTTAACGAAACAAATGAAATAAAAGATGCTGTTGGCAGTGAGGCCTTTAGAAAATGGGGAAGCAGGGGACTTTTATTCCAGGACTCGGGAGGCAGAGGCCCAAGGATCTCTGTGAGCTTCAGGACAGCCAGGAACTCTATAGAGAGACCCTGTCTCAAAATACAAAAGAAAAAGAAAAGAGGAGGAGGAGGAGGAGGAGGAGGAGGAGGAGGAGGAGGAGGAGGAGGAGGAGGAGGAGGAGAAGGACAGGAGAAAAGAAAAGAGGCCCTCAGCCCGTAGTATTTCCTAGGTTCTTGAGAATCAGGTCATAGAAGGGACGGGGCTGTCCAAGGACATGCAGGCCTGTTAAAGCCAGTCCAGACCCTAGAAAATTCTGGGACACTTTGAGCCTCTGCTCATACCTGGTTTTTCCCACTAGTAGCTTCCTGCAGTGGCTTCTGCCTGCAGTACTTCTGTCTGGGTTCTCGTGGGACTCTGTTTCCCTCACTCCTCCCCACTGCGGTTGGGAGAATACTGCTGTGATCAGAACTAAGGAACCTATGAGGAAGAGCGGTCCCTGGCTTGCTGCCAAGAGCATCTTTTGTTTCATTTGTTTTGCTGATGCTCTCTCACTTCCCACACTGCAAGATACTTGAACCGCATCCTGGTCTTCCCTGACTCCAGCCCTAGAATCCACGTCTCCAGAAATCTGGCTGTGGTGATTAGAAAACTGATGAGTTTGAGCCCCGGGCTGTCTATGGGTGGCACATGGGGACGGAAACTTGAACCTACATTGCCCATACTGTCACATCCACCTATGTTCTGCTGTGTGTCCGTCCTATCTGCATGTGTCTGGCCACACACGTGTTCACACTGACCTCTAGGTTCTGACATGACCCATAGTTTTATGCGCTCACCAGCTGTGCCACAGCTCTTTGGAAAGGAACCACATCCCTACATCCACTATTGGCTCCAATATTTCTCTGCCAGAGAGGGCAGAGCCAGTGCCTGTAAGGATCCAGGCCTTCTCAGGTCCACTGTTTGTACAGTTATGAATCTTTAGCCATACAGTCTCAGTCAGCACCTCTCCGCGTGCCTCAGCTCAGCTTCCGTTTGTGCTTCCTGAACCAGTGTCCTGTCGTCTACATAGTCAGAGCAGTCCCGCACCGGCTCCTGGCTCTTGCTCAGCTGGCTGGGGCTGTTTTCATTGTACACAATGACAGTCACACTGTCTGTGGATCTGTGGGTTTGGCACAGCACTGCCATGTGTCCATTTCCCCAAGGCCACATGAAGCAGCCTGTCGTCCCACAAAGCCTAGAGCTACTCACTGTGGTCCGTTCTCTCATGGCTCTCCATCCCTGTGCCCATTCCTTTTCTGGAAACCACAGGGCTATAGTTACACACTGCAGATCTTTCAGATCTGGCTTCTTTCACTTAGCAGACCGTGGCTCGACTTCCTTCCAGCTGTTGCGTGTGTCAGCGGTCGGCGCCGTCCCTTGCTGAGTGGCACTCTGTGGCACAGTACACTTGGCTGTTCTTTGTTGCAGAGCAGCTGGGTTGTTTCCAGCTCGGGTGGTGATGCCTAGAGCTGCTCTCCACATGCTTGCCTGGCGTTTTGATTGAATGTAGGTCTCAGATATACTTTGGAAGAGACCCGAGTGAGATTTCTGAGTCCTTAAAGGCAGTTTACAGAGAAGGAAGGGGTGCAAGGCATACTTTAGTGGCATTGAGCGGCGGGAGGCTGGTCATAGGTGCAGGCCTCAGTGTCCACATTCTTAGTCTACTGAATGTCCTGGCCTCAGTGCCTTAGATGCCAACTCAGCTGTGAACACTGAGGGAGAAACCCTCCTCATCTGAGGCCGCTAGTCTGGGTGGTGCAAAGCTTACTTGGCTGTCTTCTGGAAACATGGCCACCTTCAGCACTGAAGGGCTATAGACCAGATAGATGCCAGTCCAGTGGGTACATAATGCTTACAGTGTCTCAGACCTCCTCCCCTTGCTTCGTCAGCCAGGGCCGGGACCTGCGGCTGTGCCTGTGGGACTTGGCAGAGGGCAGGAACACCATCGTGGACACAGTTCAATTGGACAATGTGGGCTTCTGCAAGAGCTCAGTCCTGGCCAGGGGACAGCTATGTTGGATGCTTGCTGTGCCTGGGAAGGGCAGCGATGAGGTAAGGACCAGTCCTCTGGAGCTCCCTTCCATGCACTAAGGACACTGGGTTTGTCTTAACCAGACATACTTGCCTTCTCCCTGGTAAGGAGGGCCCAGTGCAACCACAGGACTCTACAACTTACCTGCTCCTCCGCAGCTCCAGCAGCCTCAGGCTGATGCACAGCCTGTGAGCTCTGACCTTCCAGGGCAATGGTGAGAATCAAGAAGGGTTCAGGCAGACCTTGGTACTCAGCATAATGCTGTTCCTGGAGGAGGGCCACTCGGCCTGAATGTTTGTGCACACACATACACATAAGCATACATGTCTGCTCACATATTCATGTACATACACATTATAGAGAGAGAGGAACCTCCAGAAATTGGGGGGGCCTTGGTGCTATCCTGTTGGAAGAGGCAACAGAGACACCCGTCCAGGGACAAGGTGAAGAGAACTGAAGCTTCAGGGGAATTCACAAAGGGGTGGAGCTACAACACAGGGAAAGAGAAGGTTCTGGAGGCTGCATGAGGAGGGGAGTGGCCACAAGCTTGGGGCAGGGAGGATAAAGCCTGAATTTCAAAAGCCAGAATAGGACCAAGTCTGGAGGTAAGAAGAGGTACAGAGGAACTCCGGGGCACCCAAGCGTTCTGTGAACCAAACTATTCCACAAACTGGCAAAAAGAAAGGGAACAGGGGAAAAAAAACCCATCTGAAAACTGCAACCCGGCAGCAATGAGGCGAGAGCACCGGAAGTCCCTGGAGATGGACCCGGGCGGCAGCACTAGGACCCTCTGCTTTCTGTAAGAAACTAACCCTGTCTCAGGGCTTCTCCCTGTGGAATCACCATTGCCCAGTATGCAGAGCTATGGGCAGAGGGCATGGCCAGTGATGAGCAGCCAAAACACCAGGGCTGTGCTTCAGCGCAGACACTCAGGGCAGGGAAACTGCACTCCACACATGTGCCTTCTGGGAAGGCTGGTGCATGAGGAGGCAGAAGTCACAGATACAAAATCTGCACAGCCCACAGACCGTGACAGGAACTGTCCCTTTGTGAGAGCTCAAGGAGACCCCATTGTGGCAGCAGGGAGAGGCTGGATATAAGGGGCCTCAGGTAGGAGCTATGGTGAACCCAGGACTGTCTAGAAGCTCAGTCTGGATATAGAGAGCATAGAAAACACAGCATCCATCCTGTATCAGAGGGGCAGGATCCCAGGGTCAGACCCAGGGCAGCACCCTACCTAGCCTGCTTCTCCAGGCCTTTGGGAGCCGAAAGGGCAGTGCCCAGCCTCCCTGAGCACGGGGCCTCCTACAGACACTCGAGCTTTCCATCTGGCACCCAGCGCCAGCTTTTGTTTCCAGAAGGGAAAATGTTAGGTTTGGGCAAGTGTGGCCACCCAGACGGCCGTGAGGGGTGGGAGCGTGCTCCCAGGCATTGTTTGGGCCCAAGCCAGTTTAGGCAGATTCCAGGCAGACTGGAAAATAACCATTTGCCCAGGATGTGCTGGCAGCTTCTGAAAATACAACATCCGGCTGTTGAGATGGCTCAGCAGGTAAAAGTGCTGCTGCCTAGCTACAACCTGAGTCAATTTCCAGACCCTGGATGGTGAGAGAACTGTGTCACAAAAGTTGTACACACACACACACACACACACACACACACACACACACACACACACAGAGAGAGAGAGAGATGAGTAAATAAATATAATAAAAAATGTTTTTAAAAATACAAATGCCACCTGCACTGAGGGCAAGGGCCAGGAAGCTGGTTAAAACTGCACAGAAACCCGTGACCTCCACAGAGGAAGACTGTACTGATCAGCGGCCTGAGAGTATCTGAGCTCTCTTAACCCTTAGAGTGGCGTCTTGTGGGTCTGTGGCTCGGGATGACCTGGTACTGCCTGGCCTGCTGTACAGGAGGAAGCAACTCCCCCACCCCTCACATTAATAAAACTTTTAACAGGTTTTTGGCAAACTGGCAAGAAAAGTGTGTGTAGCTCCTAATTGGTGATTTAAATGCAATCATGAACAAATAAATGCCTGTTACTATCTCATTATTTATGAACTAGATCTGCTTGGAGACAAAATGACTTTTCTTGGGCAGGAGCCAGGCCTAACCCGGTGCACGGGCCTGATCTGCCAGCCCCAGCAGGAGCTGCCTACTCGTGCTGCTGGCTGTGGAGGGCCGTGGGCCTGAGGAGACAGGACTGTGGGTAGGAGCCCGCTCCCCTTCTCTGCCTTCCGGCCTGGGAGCCACTCTGATGCGCACTTGCTGGCCCACCGCCTCCGCTCATCTTGGTTTCCCCGCAGCAGCCCTACCTCCTGGCCTGTGTTGTCCTCTGTCCCGGCTCCCTCCACACATGCCCCCTTCCCATATCTTGGGCACCTCTTTCCGAGACGGATTCTGCTTCCTCTGCCCTCGGGTGGTGTGTCTGCTGTGTAGTCTGACTAGTTACCAACCCCCTGGGCACTGAGTACTACCTCACGGTAACCTCCCTGCCTCCCTGGAACCATATCTTCTGGGCACTGTCGTGCTTACCGGTCCCTGGAGCTGTGATAGCCATCCTGATGCCTTGCCCTCCAACATTACCGGCGCCTAGGACTCTCCCTTACAGCCTCCCGCAGACAGCCAAGTGTTCTTCAGTCTGTCTCCTAAGGCCTGAGCACGTTTCCTCCAACTGCAAAGGCAGGGTTACAAGACTCGCCTGCAGCAGATGAGACAGAGAGCCGTGGGCCATTCCTAGTGCTTAATTCGGCCCCTAGAAGTCTACTCACTATGGGGACTTTGGTGAGATTACCCTGCCACAGAGCAAGCACTCTGGCCCCCATTATCAGAAGTGGGCACATCAGCAGGACTCTTAACTGAAGGACCAGGCTGTGTGCTTGGCATTCTGCATTGCCTGGAAGCAGCCCTGGACCCAGCCCCACAGGACTCAGGTGGCTGCCCACACTCTGGCCTCTCAGAAATTGTCCCAGCCTGGCCATACTGGTATATGCTGTCCAATTAATTCTCTCCATCCCTTTGGAGCTCTGATGCCTTGTGAGTAGACCAAGGCATGCTAAGCAGATTTGTATTCATGCTCTTACTAGTTGCCATGGAGAATTGCTCTTGCTGGTACCTAGAGACACTCCAGGATTCCAGAATCGGCTCAGCTCACATGACACCAGAAGGTACACATAGGCAAAACAGTGCAGTAGAACCCCAGGCAGATAAAAGGCATAGGAAACATCTGGTCTGTGCTGGGCTGCAGCATGTCATATGGGGCCCTTCTGTTCTGCTAAGCTCACAGGAGAGGTATCACATCTCCCCAAATGAATAAGGGTACCAGGTTAGCACCGTACGTACAGGATGTCTGGGAACCCAGTCCAGTGTGGTCCTTGTGGATGGTGCTGGTCAGCATACAAGCAGTCCACTTGGATTTGCATACCCAATGGGAAGCTGGGCCATATGGGCCACAAGGGCCATCACAACCTAGGCACAGAAGGGCTTGGCATCTGGGTAATCTTACCTGGTTGGTAAGTCAGGTACTTGGGTACAGGGAGACCAGGATTCAGTGGACCTGGCTTTAGCTCTGGCAACTTGCTGATTTCCTAGGTTCAGGCCTTCTGAACAAGACTTTGCATCATTTTATGTGCCTGAGGTTGTTCAGAGAGAGCCCTTGCAAATCCTGAGGCTAGCAAAGGAAGGAGGACGGCCAGAGTAAGCAGGACCAAGTAAGCCAGGCCTGCTTTGCCCAATGACAAACTGGGGCAAAGGTGTGCCGGGGCTGCTTGCTGGTGAAGGGCTGGTCATTCAGGAATGAGGTGAGCATTTGTTTTGCAAGGACCCCAGGAGCATCTAAGCCCTTTAGCCTGTGCAAACTAATTAGGAGGCTCTGCTCTCAGGTCCCTACAGGGAGAGGAGCAGACAGAAACTCGAAGCAGCCTTGGCTAATCGCCTTAAACGTCTCTTGTTTGCATAGCATAGACTCAGCTTGGCATCAGCCCAAATCAGCTTGTTTTCTCACTGTCAGGTTCAGATTCTGGAGATGCCATCCAAGACGTCAGTGTGCACCCTGAAGCCGGAGGCAGATGCCAAGCCAGGCATGCCCATGTGCCTGGGGCTGTGGCAGGTAAGACAGCGTGCGCCAGCCACACCCGACAGCCCTGAGTCATGCCCCACTCAGGGCTGGATTTGTCATCAAATCTGTGGGCACTATCCTTTAGAGAACATGTACCTGCTGTCCTCTGTGGTCCAACATTGACTGGACATCGCTTCTCCCAGGCTGATGCTGTTGCTTGGAAGAAACCCCAACAGAAACACTGTAGGAAAACCAGATGCCAGTACCCACCCTCCACAGGCCCTGACTGGCTTGCCCCACAGATGCCCAGATGTGGCTGTGAGGAGGGGATAATTGGGTCAGCTGTGGTCCTTGGCTCTGCTGAGGCTGTGGGGAAAGCTGACTGATGTCAGCAGCCTGCCTGGACCTTGCAGTTTTGGGCATTCACTTTTGCTACTTCCCTACCTTATAGAGGTCCCAGGAACATTAGCAGATGATTTCCCTACGGTCGTTCCAGGCAAGTCTAACCTGTAGCTGTTTCCTTTGTTCTTGATAGTTGTTTCTGTTGGAGGGTCAGGGGCCATCTCCTGGGGCTGCTGCAAAAACTAGGACCCAGGCAGTCATCACAGCCTAAGGTCTGGAGTCCCTCCACACATTAAAAAGGCCCAGACCTTTTCAAGGTGAAGCCTTCCCCTGGCCACATCCAGGTCAGCATCTTTCCCTCCCGGGTCACTTCTATTTACTATGTCATCTACAAAGAATTCCGGAAGCCTCGGAGTCTTACCCGGTACAGACACTGCAGTAGGCAGGTCACAGGGCAGCGCCCATGTGGGGAGGGGTTGTAACCCTTTTGGCCATCTTCCTACTTCTCATTGGTGATTTCTGCATCATGGCTTGCTGCCTCCTTGAGCTCTTCTATGAGTGAGGTGAGATGGGCTTGTTCAGTTTGGAATCCCACATGACCCACAAGAAGCATGGGAGGGCATCTCTGTGCCTGCCCCAGGGATTCTGTCTGCATGGAAGGCAGAAAGATGTCTGGCCTGCTTTCAGTTGGCTCTCCGTGCAACTTCCTTTTTTATTTTTATCTTATATGTATGAGTGTTTTGGCTACATGAATGTGTGTGCACCATTTGTGTGCCTGGTGTCTGTGGAAGTCAAAAGAGAGCTTCGGATCCCCTGGAACTAGAGTTAAAGACTGTTGTGAGCTGCCATGTAGATGCTGGGAATCAAACTTGGGTCCTCTGCAAGAGCAGCCAGTGCTCTTAACCACTACGGCATCCCTCCAGCCCCTGCAGTTTAACTGAGAGGGTTGAGTTAGATTTGAAGTCTTGAGTAAGCCAACCCTAGTTGCAGCCTTTGCTGTGCAGCTTCCTGGAGTAAAGCCTTCAGGTCATCAAGGCTCCTGAGAGCCCAGCTGACAGAGCTCCTGGGCCCACAAGTCTATAGCCTGACTCGGGCAGAGCCTAGTTCTTGGCCTCAGTGTGTCCAGATAGGGTTTCTCAAGAGTTTCTGGGCGCTTTCCTGGGAAAATAAATGTATCGTCATTTTGCCTCCCAACCTTACTCACGCTGAAGTATCCAAGGAGATGACCATGATACATACAGGCCCTGGCACAGGCACCCATAGCTGTACCGATCCTATTCTGCACCCTGGAAAACATGGGTCATTGCCCAATCATGTAAAAATTCCATCAGAAAAAAAGATGTGTAGAAAGGGATGTACAAACTTGTTAAGGTAATTAATATAGTTGACAGAAGGACAAATCATGGTTTTGTTGGTGATACAGATCCAGTGTAAAGCCTATAGCTGCAAAAAGCCTCTGGTTATAGGAATGCTCTGTGTCCTCCTAAATCCAGAAATCCTAGGATATGAACTCACTGATCTGAGTGTGGCAAAGTATCCTGACCTGATGTATTTTCTGAAACACTCAGGTCCATCTTTAACTCATGCTTTAAAGTAGGTGCCCTACATTGCTGCAGTAATAATTACAGAATAGGTCAGGCCGTAAATCAGGCCTGAGCTAACATCATCAGTACCCACCCTCAGAGAAGGCCTCTGTCTGAGTCTTGGGCCTCTCCAGCTGAGTTGAACACACTGTTGGGGTTCCTGTAGGCCCTGGCCTGCTACCATCTTTCAGGCTATACTTCAAAGGGCAGGAGAAGCAGAGCCAATCTTTGTCTCTAGGTCCCCTCCCAGGAGCCTCACTCCTTCCTATTTTGTATGTGTGAACTTGAATTACCAGCAGGATACAATCAGTTACAAGCCATTTGTGAAGACATATAGAGGCCCCCTTGGTGGCTCTGGCCCTGGCAAGTTCACTGTACTTGCAGAAAGTCTGGTAATTGTGTCCTTCTTGTTATTACCATCCTTCCAGATACTGGTCTACAGTGGGCCTTCCCCTTCCCCCGCTCCAGGCTCACACTGCACCACATCCCCAGCCACAGCCTGGGCTGGCCCAGAGCGCCCTGGCCCTTGTGCTTTTGTTAGCTGTATACCGTAGGCCTCCAGCTAGCCTGGGCCTCGGTGCTCAGCCCTGTGCAGTTTCTCCTGGGCTGCTGTGCAGTACAGGGACTGATGGCATGTCCCTGAGGGTGACTTGGAATCCTGCAGCACTCTTCTTTTGTAGTTGTTTCAGAGGCTAAATAAACGAGCGTCAGCCCAGGGCGCAGAGCCCTCTGACCCTCGCCCTCATCCATCACGATAGTGAGGGCCTCTCACACTAAACTTCCAAGGGTGGGGGCTTCTGTGGCTACGTTAACAAAGCCCAGAAAGTCCTTCTCACTGAGCTTGAAATTTCCCTGCCCGGTGGTTCTAGAAGATGACCGCTCCCAACAAGGAGTGACTTCAGGTCTTACCTTACGTGGAGGACACGAGGAAGAAGTCTGACTCCGTCCCCAGCTGCCCCAGGGTGCTGGTGGGGGCCAGTGGGTGTCATGTCATCCTTGCTGTGGACAGGATTCAGTGTAGGTGGAAATGCATGACTGTGTGAGTCCTGGGGGCTCAGCTGGACTGGTCTGGACTCCACCTCCAGCTCCTCAGGTACTGGGCTGTGGTCCTGCCAGCCCCATGAGAGGGATGTGGGAGGCTGCTAAGATTATGGAAAGCAAAGGAACTGTTACTCTGGCTGGGCCAACCCCACTGTGGGCATGGCTGGAGAGAGATGTTCCCACAGCCCTAAAACTCATTGGAGACAAGACCCTTTGGGAGCCAACCACTGTGCTGTTCCCCACAGGCTAGCTCCAGTCCCCGCCCTCTCCTTCTGGCTGGCTATGAGGATGGATCGGTAACCCTGTGGGACATCTCGGAGCGGAAGGTGTGCAGCCGAATCGCCTGCCATGAAGAACCTGTCATGGGCCTTGACTTCGACTCTCAGAAGGCCAAGGGCGTCTCGGGCTCTGCCGGGAAGGTGCTGGCCGTCTGGAGTCTGGACAGCCAGCAGTCCCTGCAGGTCAGTGCACAGGCCCGGGCCTCATTTATCCTGCTCTGCACTAACAGTCTGATAGGCCGAAACAATATTTAGGCATGAAGAGGAGCGGCCGCAGTTCCCTAGCTAATTAATCACTCGGAGGCAGTAGGGGAGCAAGGGCCAGTGGGCGTGGGCTCACCATTCACATGGTTTGGGTTTCTCCTGGACCTCGGGTTAACAGCCATCAAGTCTTGTCCATCTAGAAAAAAGGCACGCAATGTCCAGGCAGACCTAACTCCTTTGTGAAAACTCAGAGGAATTTGGTCAGTAAGGAACTGATTAATCAAAGAAAAAAAAAAAAAAGAAAGAAAAAGAAAAAAGAAAACTTATGGGCAAGTCCTGCAAAGCCATGGCCCGATGGGATCTGTAAGCTGGTCCTGGGGAGACTGTTGCTCACAGGTCACAGGAAAGCCCACCAGGCAGTAAGGCCTTGACTGGACAGGGCTTGCTAGAGACAACTCCACAATGTCTCGTGGACCATCCCACTTGGAATGGCCCCAGGATTGCCTCTGTCCCCTGGAGTGCAGCATAATGGGCTAGCTGGCTTGTTCCCATTTGAGATGGAGGGACTGTGGCAGGGGCTGTGAAATAGGTATCCAGGACTTGGTTTTGTACAGGCCTCACAAACTACAGGCTGCCAAGACCCCAGAGGTGGCCTGGGTACCCTGACCCAGGGTAGGTAAGGAGCCTGTTACCAGGAGTCTCAGAAGATAGACCTGGCCTTGGCCAAACATTGGGAATGGCCCTGGTGGGAGAGCTACATGCCATACAGAGTATCATGTGGCCATAGCCCAGCTCTTGGCCTCCGTGGATCTGGCTGGGGGGCCATGCCAACCCTTCTTTGGGGCATGGTGGTCCAGGTTGCCTCCATCCAATAGGAGGCTTCAGAGGTCATTACTGCAGCCTTCCCAAAGTGGGAAGGAAGCCTTGCTCAGCCACCTCATGCTGCCCAGCTCAAGCCTTGTAGCTGAGGATACTGTTTGCTTTGAACACGTCAGGTCCAGGTCTAAGTGACTTACCACAGTTCCTGAAGCATGTGGGTAGGGAAAGTCAGGGCTACGTTGGTGCTGTGCAGCACCCAGGGTCTTGAGGGCGTCACTAAACCCAGGGTATAAATTAGGGCCTTATCATGAGGCCATTCTGGGAAAGGGACTGATTGTGGACAGTAGATAGGGGGCCAAGGGAAGTCCTAGATCAGAAGGTGGCTGATATGGAGTAGAACTGTAAGAGGTACCCCAAAACGACATGCCATGGCTTGGGCCCAGTGACTGTGGCCAAGGAGGGGCAGATGCAGGAGTGCCTCCCTAGGAAGTAGAGACAGCATGATAACTTGGCCTCCCCACCAACAATGTCCAGGAGGAGAGGGAAGTGGACAGTGAGGCCCACCCGTAAGGCAGGCACATATCCATAACTCTGAACATTGACCACCCCTGGGTCCAGCTGTGCTGGGCACATAGTGGATTGAGAGTAAAACTGTCCTGTATGTCCATCCATCCATCCTTCCCTCTGTCTAAGAGTTTCCTGCTGTGAAGGGAAGGGTGTCCAACCTGCAGAAGAGTCCCTAAGCCCTGAGAAACATGGCCTGCCTGTGAGCATAGGAGAAAGCACAGTACTCAACCACTAGATCTGTGTGCCAGAGTCCCCACCTCACTAGGTGCTGAGCCCGGCAGGTAGGCTTGGGGTCTCCTTCATACACCCGCTCCTGCCTCTGGCCTGGTAAAGGGTAGCAGCACCACCCTGAGGGATCCAGCATCCATTCCTTTATGGCTTAACTCATCAGCCTGAAGGCAGAGGGCTGAGGCCTAGGCAGCTCCTGTAAGATCTGTGCAGCTCCAACTCAGGCCTCTTGTGCTCTGCACCTGGGAAGAGACCCTTCCAGACCATGTCTTCTTGGGATCTCCCTACATGTTTGGGAAACAGCTGCTGGAACTTAAGACTTAATTTATGGGCATGTTCCAGTCCAGAGATGAACTTTTACTCTACTAATGAATCGAAAAGTTAAAGCAGAAGGGGAGCTGGGCGCTGCAGCCTGGAAGTAGTTGGGGTGAGGTAGGCAGGGCCTGGCTCCGTAGCTACATCAAAGGAGGTAGAGAGCCCCAGGCCCCCTGCTGAGCTCGCCTTCCTGCTCGGGAGGGTGAGAATGACTCCTGAGTCTGGTGAAGGTCCAGTGCTGTTTTACCCAGAGGCAGGTCCAGTGTTAGAGGCCCCGGAGGTCCTGGTTCTGTAAAGCCCAGGCTTGGGAAAGGAAGCATCTGGTAATTTGCCAGGGCAAGCTATTTGAGGTCATTCTTAACACCTGAGAGCCAGTAAGATGGCCTCCGATCCACAGCATCCTTACTGGTGCCATGACAGTAAAACATGGCCGCCTGCCTTGGCCCAAACCCCACGTTGGTTCAGACGTGCTTTCCTCACATCCTCCTTCTAAAATCTCCGAGGAGCCCAAATCAATCTCCCAGCCACTCGGGACACAGATCCCTGGCTGAGGCGCCCGCAGCCTAGCATGGGTAATCAGAACCAGATGGTGCCGCGCCGAGCATTCCTGGCACCTGAGGTCATGAGTTGTAAGAGCCACTGGTGGCCAGAGATCCTTCTGGAGGGTCCTGAGCCCTGGCCGGGGCTGTCAGGGAGGAGCCGCTATGACCAGTAGGATGCCTGCAGAGGACAACCTACTGGAGAGTGCCTGGGGAACCTCAGGGACATTGGCTCACGCCTGCCTCCCTGAGGTGGCTCTGCTGCTGGCTGTCAGGTTTGGGCCTCAAGATACAGGTGGTACCCAGGCCCTGCTCTTTCCTCCACGTGGAGTAGGGCCCACAGCCTTGAAGCAGGGGTTGATTTACAGCCAGTAGTATTTTAGGTCGTTAAGTAATAACAAGACTCCCCTACCCAAGAGAGCCCTGGGCCAGAGCAGCCCAGTGTGCTGAGCAGAGAGGCCCAGCCTTGTGTCCATCTGCAGTTCTAGTTGTGCTACAGTCATGGCCTCACCAAAGCCACTGGGGACAGCTGGTCATCTCCATGTGCACCAAGAGTGCCTATGCATACTGGAGCAGAACATGGGGTTTGCAGTGGGATCATGGGTACGGTGCATACCACTGTCTGTATATGAGGAATATAGGAGCACAGGGCCCTGGCACTCTTCCTTGCTCCTCAGATCTTCCCATACTCAGGAGCATGGCCTCCAGGGTGAGTGCTGGTCTTTCTCCAGCTGAGGTGCCTACCAGGCTTCCAGTCCTCCAGCTGGGCTGTTTCCAGGCGTGGATGAGGGAGAAGCGGACTTACTCCTAACCCAGAGGGCCATGCTTGGTCAGAGTCGGCAGTTTGGCCCCTCTAATGTGAAGAACTCGTAGGAAGGCAGGAAAAAGTCAGTGTGAGGACTTCCCTCTGCCCCTGCACACCTCTTTGCCTCTGAGGATCACAGTCAGGGCTCTCTTGGACTTTCTCGCCAGGGCACAGAATACTTAGCAGCCAGGATAGGATTAAAAGCTGCTCTATCTCTCTGGGAATCAGCAGTGTTTAATTCCTGGGACAAGGAGTTAGCAAGGAAGTGTCCCTGAAACAGGGCCCTGAGTGGGTTCCAGTCCCCCTCTGTGCCCAAAGTCCCCTCTCTACCTTGGCCAAGCCAGCATTCCTAGGGAGACAACGATAAAACAGTGTCAGTCCATGCCAGGTGGTGGTGGCGCACGCCTTTAATCCCAGCACTCGGGAGGCAGAGCCAGGCGGATCTCTGTGAGTTTGAGGCCAGCCTGGGCTACAGAGCAAGATCCAGGACAGGCTCCAAAGCTACACAAGGAAACCCTGTCTCGAAAAACCAAACCAAACCAAACCAAACCAAAACAAAACAAAACCAACCAACCAACCAAACAAACAAACAAACAAAAAAACAGTGTTAATCCAGTCTGCTGCATATGTTCCCAGCCCCCAGACCTCCCAGGACCGTAGCTAGCACTCCAGTCTCGGAGGAGCAACCGGTTGGGTCTGTCTGCAGGCATGGGTGGGCCCCACATGTGTGCTCAGGCGCACCATGCCACAGCATCTGTCCCCCACACTGCCCCAGTGCAGGCTTTGAGTGCAGCCTGTGTGTGGAGCCCAGTGAGGACAGAGGACAATGTAGAGGTGGTGTTGGAGGGTCCACATCAGCAGTCAGATGCCTTGCACACAGAGGACCCACCTGAGCTCTTGGACGGCTACGCTCTGCAGCCCTTTTAACTGCTTGTGCCCATATAAGGCTGGGGCTCTGCTGGGTGAGAACATAGAAGGCGGACAGAATATCCAGGCCACAGCAGAGGGTGTCAGCAGCTCCATGAGTTGGAGCCCAGCACTGGAAGGGCAGGGGAGGGCGTGGCAACAAGAAAGCTGGAGGGGGAGTTGCTGGTGGCACTGGTTGGGACCCAGACTTGTCATTCGTGAGCTGGTCACTTTGGATGGAACTGGGTAGTGACAGAATCTCAGTGGGTGAAGGTCCTTCCATGTCTGTGGGGGTGAACTGGATTGTGAATGGATGCTGGGTTTTGACAGATGTGTTTGTTGCCTCTCCGACTGACACAGGCTTTCTTCTTTTATTTGTGTGTTCAGGTATGTACAGACGTATGTACATGTTTGTGCAGGTAGAGGTTGACCTCTAGTATCCTCATCAGTCACTCTCCACTCTATTTTGTTTAAGATTTGTTTTATATTAAAGTGTGTGTATGTGCATGTGAGCAGAAGCAGAAGTGGGTGTCAGATCCCCTAGAGCTGGAGTTCATTACGGGCAGTTGTGAGCTGCCTGACGTGGGTGCAAGAGCAGTACTTGTTCTTGACTGCTAAGCCGTCTCTCCAGCCCCAGCCAGTCTCATTTTTTTGAGAAAGAGTCTCTTACTGAACCTGGAGCTCACCAGTTCATCTAGACTGGCTGTTAGCAAGTCCCTGGGATCCTGCTGTCTCTACCTTCCCAGTGCTGGGGTTACAGGCGCTCACCACTGCTCTAGGATTTTTATGTGGGTGCTGGCAGTGCAAACTCAGGTCCCTGTGCTCACTTAACCAACACTTTTTACCAGCGGAGCCATCTCTGCGGCCCTGGATTTTCCTCTTGACTGTTAATTTAGAAAATGCAATTGTTTTCCCGTTAGTATCAAAGCGATGAAATAAAGCCTGCCGTGGCACTGTGCACCTGTGGTCTCAGCTTTCCGGAAGCCGAGGAATTCGACCATTCCTGCCAGGTAGTGAGACTCCATCTCAAAGAAGACTGGTTCTAAGATAACCCCCTGCAGCACATGTTTTCTTGCTGGCTTGGCTGGGTCGGTTTGGGTCTGCCGTTGACTGGCACCCAAGCTTTTCCCACATAGTTCTGCTGGTGGTGTTGAGGGACTAAGAGCTGCAGAAGAGGTCCCTGCTCTCCTGCTCAGAGGCTAAGTCTGGGCAGGAATTAACCTCTTTATTGCTGTTGTGCTGCAGAGCTAGAGGTCCAGGGTGGGAGACCTGGAGCCTCCTGTTGCTTACGCACACTTGGCCTGAGCGGCTTCAGTCTGCGTGCTGGGCTTGGGGCGGGAGACATCTTTCTCTAGACTTATAACTTCAAGTGTGAAGATCTACGTATTTGTCTGATGAACATTTTGTAGTTGTTGGTGACTGGTAAGTGAATGTCAGCCACATTCTTTAGTCCCGTCCTTGTCTCTTCTTACTGTCCTTGGGCATACTCGGTCACCCGACTCCTGTTGAACATGGCACCTGTCAGCCTCAGTTCCTCTGCCTGTGCTCCCATGAAGTAGCCCTGGAGCTGGTTCCCACACTGCCAGGTGTCATCACCCCTCATCACCCCTCGTTTTTAGGCGAACCCTGTATTTGTTTGTTCTCTGGCCTCTGAGCTGATTGGAGTGTTTTTTATGGTTCCAAATGTTTGGTTCCCCACCCCACAGCCCAGTTATCTTCTAGTTTTCAAATTCTAACTTAATTACATTGTGGTCAGAGAACAAGGTCTGAATGATTTCAGTTCTTTGAAATGCAGAGGGCTGGTTCAGTTTGCATCAGTGGCCCACATGTGCTTGAGAAGAAAATGTCTGTCTCTCCAGATACACAGCTGTACACATAGATGCCTGCCTAGGCACACATATGGCCAAGGCCCTGAGGTACAGGAGAACCTCCCAATGGCCCTCTCCCTCCCCTCTTCCCTGTTCCCATCTTTCTTGCTTTATGCATTTGAAAGCTAGCTTAAGAACAGCCAATAAAGTAATTATCTTCCTAGTTTTCTTCAGTCACCTTCTGGAAAAGAAGTCTGTCCACCGGCTGTTAGTGGGGCTTACACCGAGTTTCCTGTGTGGGTTTTAGTTTTTCTTAGTCCTGACCTTTCAAGATGTAGCTGTGTCTTATGTAACTAGCTTTTGCCCTACGGATGCTTTCTTTTTCTTTTTCATTCTTTCATAAATTTTCTTTTCTTTTAAATTTGTATTTTTTATTTTTTTTAATCTTTTACTTTATTTGGTGTTTTGCCGTGGGTGTTAGATCCCCTGGAACTGAGTTACAGACAGTTGTAAGCTGCCATGTGGGTGCTGGAAATTGAACCTGGATCTTCTGGAAGAGCAGTCAGTACTCTTAACCACTAAGCCATCTCTCCAGTCCCTCTTTTAAATTTTTAAAAGATTTTTATTTTATGTATGTGTCTCTGTCTGTTAACCATGTTGTGCTGTGCCAGCAGAGGACAGAGAGGGTGATAGACTCCCTGAAAATGCAGTTACAGATGGCTGTGAGCTAACATATGGGTGCTGGGAATCAAACCGGGGTCCTCTGGAAGAACAATGAGTGCTTTTAATGCCTGAGCCATCTCTCCAGCCCCTTATTTTAACTTTTGAGACAGATTCATGCAGCCTACACTGCCCTCAATCTCGCCATGTAGCCAAGATGACTTTGAACTCCTGATCCTGCCACTAAGTACTGGGATGACATGTGTACACACCAGCCCAGAATGTCTCATTTTATACCATAACAGTCCTGGGTTTTTGTTGTTGTTTGAAATGTAGGGTTTCTCTATATAGTCCTGGCTGTCTTGGAACTTGCTATAGACTAAACTCAAATTCACAGAGATCTGCCTGCCTCGGCCTCCCAAGTGCTAGAATTAAAGGCATGTTCCACCATGCCTGGCATGCTGGGACATTCTTGAATGGTAGCCCTCCTCCCATAAATTAAGGCCATGTTTCATTCCTTTGGTAGGATCTTAAGGTGGCCAGTGTGGTGGCCTCTGAGTGTATGTGAGTCGGTTCTGATGCACCTGTGCTCTGGAAGGGCCTCGGTGGGGCCCAGAGTCCTGGATCCCATCTGCATGGGCTGTTGGCAGGTCAACCCCAGCCTAGATATCTCCCGAAGTGGATCCCATACAGGTTTCTTAGACATTATGTCTTTGTTTTTTGAGACAGGGTCTCTGTGTGGCCCTGGCTGTCCTGGAACTCCCACTGTAGACCAGCCTGGCCTCGAACTCAGAGGTCCACCTGCTTCTGCCTCCTGAGTGCTGGGATTAAAGGCTCACGCCACCACTACCTGGTGTGTCTTTGTTTTAGTCTTCAGAGCCAAGTCTGGTGCCTCATGCCTACAATCTCAGCACTGGAAGTGGAGCCAAGACCATCAGGAGTTCAAAGGCAGTCTTGGCTACAGAGTGAGCGCAAGATCTACCATGCCCAGCCTAGATCTTTTTTCATGTGATTTATTCTCTGATCCATGACTTCTTTAGAAGAAATTAGCTAATCTCCAAATACTTGTTGATTTTGTAGGTATCTTTAGTCTAGCTAATCCTGTTGTCAGTCTCATGTTTATGAACGCATGGCCTGATTTTGGTCCTGTGTGTGGCATTGTCTGTGAGAGCAGACCTCACACACCTAGAGAGGACAGGTGCAGTGCCGATGTTGGGCACTTTTATGTCAGCTTGACATGGGTCATATAAGCCAGTCTGCAGTTCAAGTCCTTACTGATTCGGGCTGCAGTCTAGTTTTCCACCAGTCCCTGAGGAAGGCTCTCGGGACCCTGTCCTCCTGTGCCTAGTCACCCTTCATTTCTGCCACTTTTGTTTCATGATCTTTGAAGCGTTTCAGATGCTTGCTTCCTCCTTACAAATGGCCCATTCTTCCTGAGGTTATATGTAGGGGTGTGTGTGTGTGTCTGTGTGTGTGTGTCTGTGTGTGTTGTATGTAAGTGTGCCAGAGCAGGGGAGGGGGGAGGAGAGAGGGAGAGAACACTTGGGATGGAACCCAGGACTTCCCAGGTGCTAGGCAAACCCTGCTACTGAACTGTACCCAGCCTGGAGTGTCTCGTGGTGCTCTTTGTCTTGAGCTGGCCTGAGCTGATACTGAACAGCAGCCTCTGCTTTCTTAGCTTTGCTCTTTGACAATACATCTTTTCCATGCTTCTGCCTTCAGCATGTCTTTACGTGTGTTTGAAAAATTATCTTTATAGATAACATGTTATTTCTTGTCCTTTTTTTTTTTTTTTTTTTTTTCCAAGATCTCACCGTGTAGCTCTGGCTTGCCTGGAAGGCTGGCCTTGAACTCACAGAGATCTGCCTGCCTCGGCCCCCTTCATGATGGCATTAAAGGTGTGCACCATCACACCAAGCTGTATGTTGCTTTTTTTTTTTAATGCTGCCTGACAATCACTGATTTCTAATTGGGGCCTTTGGTGCATTTGTACTTAGTGTTCTGGTCGGGAATGGGGTTGGGTCTGTACTCTTAGTAGTCACAGTCCTCTGGCTGCCCCGTCTTTAACCCTCTGCTGCTTGTTTCTGTTTGTCCATGCTGATCCAGGACATCTGTGCTTGTGTTCTCAGACATGCGCTGTGAGTCTGTCGCTGCTATCACCTGGGCTTCTGCATACATCCATCTTATATTAATTTTGCTTTAAACAGTTTTTTTAAACTTTGAAACACAGTATTTTTTTAAATATTTTTTTAGTTTTTGTTTCTGTGTTGCGTATGAGTGTATTCCATGTACACTATAGTGCCAGCGGAGCCCAGAAGAAGGCGCTGGATCCCCTGGAGTCACAGGTGGCTGTGAACCACCAGGTGGGTGCTCAGGAGTAGCCAGTGCGCTCTTCCTGCTAAGCATCCCTGCCCCACCACAAACATCACACGTCCACACACGCACTCACACACAGAGTGTCTGACATTTATCAGCAGCTGCCACCTCTGGCACTTTCCTGTAGGCCCAGGTCCTATCCAGAGTTCAACCCCTTTATCTGGAAGAAGACATTTTTTATTTATTTTGTGTGCTTGTGTGCTGTGTGTGTGCACCGTGAACATGCAGAAGTCAGAGGACAGCTTGCAAGAGTAGGTTTTCTCCTACCTGTGGGTCCCGAGGGTCATAGGCTTGGTAGTAAGCGCCTTTGCTGTCTGAACCAGCTCATTGGCCCAGTTCACTTTTTTATAAAAAATTCCTACTCTGTTATTAGTCCTGTCCTGTCCATTTTATTCTAATTGATATTTTTAGTTCTATATTTTTATTCTTTTTATAATTTTTACTCTGTACTAATGATTCCTGTCTGCTTAATTCATATAAATAATTTTATAATTATTTTGACTTATTTTTCTTTAGATTTTTTTGTGTGTGTAATGTGTGTGTGTTTGTGTATGCTTGTTCACATGTATATGGATACGTGTAGTCATATATGAGCATGCACATGTGTTTGTAGCCCTAAAGTTGACTTTGAGTGTCCTCCTTGGTAATTCTCCACTGTTGCTCCCCAGAGCTCCCCAGTTCTAACTAGACTAGCTAGCCAGCTGGCCCCAAATCCTCTGTCTCTGCCTCCTAAATACTGGGATTACAGGTAGGCTGCTCCATCTTCCCAGTGGCCGCCCCACCTTCCTGGGTTTTCCATGGGTCCCAAAGATTCACACTCAGGTCGTCACACTTGGCACCATCTGCACGGCCCTTTTCCTTTCATAGACATCTTTCTCTGATGTGTTTGGTACCCGCACCTTTTGGGGATCAGTTTCTACTGACGGGATTTTCCCTTGATTATGGAACATGTAGTTCTGCCTTTCTGTGTCTAGTAAGTACTGCTAATGTGGTAGACATTGTAAATGTGTGTGTTGAAGACACTGGGTTCTGTTATTTTGTGCTGATGCTCATTTGCCTCTTCTCTAGTGTTTAGTGGCTGGCTGGTCACATTGGACTTGTGTGGGCATGGCATCATGCTGTGTTGGGGCAGGTTTGTGGAAAAGCCATCTCAGCCGCCTTCATTGTGGTGGCATTGAAACCCCAGCC
The DNA here is from genome assembly GCA_902168425.1 of Peromyscus attwateri. Taxonomy (NCBI): domain Eukaryota; kingdom Metazoa; phylum Chordata; class Mammalia; order Rodentia; family Cricetidae; genus Peromyscus; species Peromyscus attwateri. The sequence goes on along the minus strand of CABHPP010144745.1, from coordinate 34,204 downwards.
CCCTTAGACTCTGCCAGGCCTGGCTTCTCACTTTGTTAGATATCTAGAGAAGGCCACACTCCTAGCTTGGATCATTATTTCTGATGTGAGGCCTGGTGGCTCGGCCCGTCTTTAGCTCTCACTGTTGACCTCTCACCCTGCCACAGCCTCTCTCTGGTAAGCCTATCATCTGCTGTGATGACAGACAGAGCCTGGACCTCAAACAAGGACTTCTAGGGAACACACATCTAGCCCTCAGTCCCCAAAACATCACCCTTCATTCCACCACCTCAACCTCACAGATCTCAGCCTTCTAGCTGCCCCAGATTTTTATTTGTCTCCTCAACTTAATGTGACTATTATATTCTAGCTAGATTTTGTCCCCAGGCAGAGAATGCCAGGGCCCCACCCTGCCTGCTGTCCAGGACCTGTCAACAATTACCTTGTGTGTTTTGTTCCCCTTCATGATTGTTTCCAGCAAGATGACTAGTTAGGCATTGGGCACTTTATTGTAACCACTTTATGAAAGATGAGCCTGTTTGCTGGATGCAGTCACAACTCCTGAGTGTGAACTGTACCTTTGATCAGTGTTAGGTACCAAGTTTTTTTTTTTTTTTTTTGGTTTTTCGAGACAGGGTTTCTCTGTGTGGCTTTGCACCTTTCCTGGAACTCACTTGGTAGCCCAGGCTGGCCTCGAACTCACAGAGATCCGCCTGGCTCTGCCTCCTGAGTGCTGGGATTAAAGGCGTGCGCCATCACCGCCCGGCGTTTCCAAGTTTTATCTTACTTATTGCCTTGAGTTTGGAACCCAAATGATCTTACTTATTGCCTTGAGTTTGGAACCCAAATGATCCCCAGCTTCTCTCACTTGTGTCTGGCTTATCTGATGCTTGGCTCTTTGAAGTCCTTCTCTACATAGCTCAGATTTGATTTAACTTTGGATGGAATTTAATCTTTAAAGTCAGAGAATACTTATACTTTTATTGCTTTGTATTATCATATTCAGATATGCAAAGCAAATACCAGAAAACCAAGGCATCTCTTCTCAGGTGGAAGAGGAGAAGGAATGTGCTGAGTTGCCATCATTTATGGTGGGGGTCAGATCATCTCAGATGTGAGGTCAAACAGTGAGCAAGTCCTGAGCAGCACCCCATCTTTCTCATCACCGCCCATGCTTCTGTTAGTTACATAACTGGTTCTCCTAGCCATAATCCCCATGTCTTGGACCTAATCCTGTAGGTGAGTAGATGAGTGCTGTCTGCCAGACCGTTCACTGTAGTCCTCCAGCCATCTCCTGCAAGACTGGAGTTAATCTTCTTGTTCTTCCAGAAGGACTTACGGGAGCAATATTCTTTCAGCTCTTACATGTTCAAAAATGTTTGTCTCCTGTTTTCACAGTTGAGTGACAGTTTGGCTGGATATAAAACTCTTGGACCATGTTCCCCCTCTGCCTGTATGAGCATTGCTCCGCCCTCTGCTGGCACACGTGTAGCCCTGGAACTTCCTGGTGACAGCTTCTACTGTGCTTTTCCATGTGATTTTTTTGCCTGGTTATTGGAAGGTCTCTCTTTACTCTTAGCCCTAATAATTTTAGAGCATATCTTACTATTGAGTGCTCTTCTGCTGCCCTCCATGGTTTCTCTGGTCCATTGTAACTGTTTTGTGCTCACTTGGTTTATTTTCTGATCTTCCTGCCCTCTTGAACCCCATCCTACCTCATTCAAGGTCTCCATTGGTGCTCATTCCCTTTATCATCCTTTTTGTCCTCCATCCTGAGCCCTGCCAAGTCCCACAGTGACTACTTTAAGAATAACCTACTTCATCGGGTAATATTTTGTTAATTTGTAGGTCAGTTGCTCTGTGACCATTTCTGCTCACTCCCATGGGTACTGTCATTCATTTTTCCTTGTGTCTACTTCCTTCCTTCCATTTTAAAGCAAAATCTCACTATGTAGACCAGCCTGGCTTCAGACTCACAGAGACCACCTGTCCCTCTTCCTCCAGAGTGCTAGGATTAAAGGCACGGGTCACTATGCCCAGCCTTCTTGTCATCTTTGTGGAGATGAATCGTTGTCTACAAAGGGAGATGTGTTCCTGCAAGAAGGCACTGAAGACAAAGAGACTAACAGAAAGTTTGTGGCTCAGAGGCAGGCCACTCACAGGAACAGAGCTGTCAAGTGGCCTTCAGAGTACAGGGTAGGCCTGTGTAACAAGAGGGCTGCCTTCATTACTGTAGCAAAGAACCTGAGGCAGGCTAACTTATAAAGGAATTTTTTATTTAACTTGAAGTTCCGGGTTTAAAGTCTGGGTGGCTGCATTGGTCTTGCATTTGGCAGGGCGCAGTGATGAATGGCGCTGCGGAGAGTATACCGAGGATTAGACCGCACTGACAGCAGAGCCAGAGAAACAGGTCCATAGCCAGTGAGGAGCACATCTGGATTCCTTCTTCCTCCTCCAGTGCTGTTTCCCTCTCCCTGCACCTTACTCCATTTCCTATTACAAAATGCCTGAGACTGCTAAGCCTGTGTAGTGTCTAAAGAATAGAGGTTTAGGGCCAGAGAGATGGCTCAGTGGTTAAGAGTACTAGCTGTTCTTGCAAAGGGCCCAAGTTCAATTCTTAGTACCATGTGGCAGCTCTCTGTAGCTCCTGTCCTAGGGGATCCGATGCCCTCTTCTGGCCCCTGTGGGCCCTACACACACAGTACACAGATTATATGTGCAGGCAAAACACTCAAATACATAAAATAAAATAAAACTGTTATTTAAAAATGAGTTTATTTGGCTAGTGATGCTGAAGTCCAGGAGGCTCAAAAGCCTGCGTCTGCTGAGTTCCAGTCACAACTGAGGACTATCCCTAGACAAGACAGAACAGGTCTCCTCCTCCGAGAAAGCCTCTAATAGACCTCGTCATCTCACATAGCCCTGCTTCCCTGCCAAATACCCTACCTTAGATAGCACTAATAGGTGAGTTTGAGAATTGGGTTTCTGACTGTGACTTCTTGAGGGACACAGTCAAGCCACAACACCCCGTCCACTCTGCCACTCCCTTCTGTGGGCAGTCCAAGAACCCCTTCCCTGTTTCGGGGTCTCATTTGACTCGGTGTTACTGTTGATGGAATTTGCATCACCCACATTCCACAAACTTCAGTGGAGGTTCCTCCAGGAGAAACGTTGACTATGCTAGCTCCTCCACACTGAGAACCCAAGACCTGGCCTCCCAGGTTCCTCCAGGGCTAGAGTTGTCTAAGCAGCCTGCGGAGGGGCACAGCATAGCCCTGTGGCCTTGTATGTGCTTAGGGAAGCCCCTGCTATGATCTTGGGGTTGAGGAAGAGGCCGGATGGACAAGAATGTGTAGCTGTCACAGAGCCTATGGCAGAGTAGGGCCAGGGAAGGGATATTTGTGGCCAAGGAGTGCAGCAGACCCCCAAGGGCAGCCTAATTCTTTTACTTTCCCTGCCCGCTTACAGGTGTACAAGACTCAGGAACTCACCAATCCTGGGATTGCCGAAGTCACCATCCGGCCAGACCACAAGATCTTAGCCACGGCAGGCTGGGACCATCGCATCCGTGTGTTTCACTGGAGGACAATGAAGCCACTGGCTGTTCTGGCCTTCCACAGCGCCTCTGTGTACTGCGTGGCCTTTGCCACCGATGGCTTGCTTGCTGCGGGGTCCAAGGACCAGCGTATCAGCATCTGGTCACTCTACCCCTGCCCGTGACTTAGCTGTCGGACACTGCTGCCTTACTCCAGTCTTGACCTGGCCCTGTGGAAAGTCCGCAGGGGCCTCTGAGGACGGCAGATTGTGGCCAGAGGTCTGTGGAAGCCACTTTCTTCATAAGGCTCTCTGTTCCTCTTGTGACCTGTCATTCAGATGACAGTACCTGGTGATAGACACCTGGCCCTGAAGCTTGGTAAGAGGCATAGCTTGGATCTGGTAGGAGGGCCAGCCTGAACATATGTGACAATAAATTTCCCATTGCCGACCTGAAGGCTCAAGGTGGGAACTGTGCATGGAGATATCCCTGTGTTCTCCCCTTGGAGTCAGAGCAGTCAGATCCCAGGCAGGTCCATCATCAGTCTGACTTTAAGCAGGCAGTTCTGGGTGCAGGTACTCAGGGCGTGGCCTTGGGAGGCTGTCAGTCCCACAGTGGCTGTCCGCCACATCCCCTGGCTTGTCCCAGAAATGTTCAGGAACTCCTGACATCCAAGGCCAGGATGAGGAAAGGATGAAACTGAGCTCCCTAAAGGGAGGCGGGAGTGGGTTGATGGGGTGACCAAGTGGCCAGGGAAGGAGGCACTGTGGAATGCAGTGCAGGCCAGACAGAAGAACAAGAGAGGAGGCGCCAGCTTCTGGAGGGACAAGGTGAAGGGAACAGCCCAGAAACCAACGGAGACAGGTCACAAGCCCGAGCCCTCTGTCGTACCCAGGGCACAAGCACAGTCATAAGGAGCGTGGAGTAACAAGGCCTTACTTAGGAGTGAGCGCCCAAAGCCTCTTTGAGCATGTGGCTGACCAGTGAGCAGCCTCTGAGGTAGTGTCAACAGGTTGGGGGCTGTAGACTGCAAAGGTGAGGACGCAGCTCAGGAGTGGGGACCTTGGACCTTTCTTTAGAAGAATCCTGTACCCTGAAGAGCTGGAGCACCCCAGTGCTGCCCTGCCGGGCCTGCTGACCTTAGAGTCCCAACTCTACTCTGGGCCTCTGGTCTATGCCAAACTCTACACATAGCCTGCCGAGGCCGAATGTGTCTGTGCCACAGCCTGATGTCCCCAAGCTCGGGGCATGTGTGGGAAGACAGCAAAGGAGTGTGTGGTCCAGGTCAGACATATGCAGCAGAAACTGGCTTGGTGTCACAGCTCCAGGGCCAGAGAAGGCTCAGTCGGATCTGTGCCAGGTCGGTTAAACACAGTCCAAGAGGTGTCCGTAATGGGAAGCGAAGAAGCCCAGTTGGAAGAGGAAGTGGTTGGGAGATGGGAGCAGGACCTTCTTCAGGTGGGTTGGGAGGGTGTTCCTTCTGCCCCACTCTAGGGGAGGCAGTTGCCAGGGGAGCCCAGCATCTTCAGAGGGCTTCATGGTTGCTTCTCTCTGTATGCCTGTGAAAGGTATGGCTCCAACTGAAGCCATGAGATGTTACCACAGCAACTGCAGCCCCAGCTTGGAATTTCTAAATGCAGTGGGGATCTAAGCTGCCAATGTATAAAAGGTGGCACTTAGTCGCCAAGGACAGGCGGGAATGTTTCCTGCAATAGGCTGTGAATTGGGAGCTGCCCTCAGCAGAATCTGACAGCAGAGGTCTGTGACAGGACTGACTGTCCTGGAGTCCCTGGAGACAGGGCGGGCCAACTTGATCCACACAGGCAGAAGCGTGTAGATCTAGTGAGCAGTCTGACACTGGTCACCAAAGCAGCCCTTGACCACAGGCACAGGCCTCTTCACTCTTTGAAGAAAGTCCCTGCTAGAGTACCAGCAAGACACACTGCGCATCCCTCTCCCAGACTCCCCCAGGGGACCTGACACCCTGTCCCAAGTGTCCTGTTTGTGTTACCCTGTTTAAGTTCTGATACCAAGTCCCTAAATATCAGGACCCGTGGCTTTGAGCGTCTGAAAGGCCCCAAGTTTCTCAAGGTAAGAGGTGGGGTGCCTTGGCCTCCCCTACCCTCTTCCAGAGTTCCTAAGGGAGGAGAGGAGGAGGGAGAAAGATGGACAAATGAAAGGGAGGGGGTGTCAGAGCTCCGGTGTGTCCGGGCAGGGAGAAGCAGGAGCAATGCCTTACAGTCCCAGTGTGAACTGTCCCCATCAGCCCCTGTGTCTGAACGCTTGGTCCCCAGATGGTGGCGCCAGTTGGGAAGGTTGTGGACCTTTAGGAGGGAGAGACTCTGGAAGAAGTGGGTCCCTGGGGTGGGCCTCGGTCCTCCCCACTGTCCTTCCTGACTAGTGCAGTGTGACCTGCCACTTCACCACGTGGACTGTGTACCCTCAAACCGTAAGCCAGATAAACCCTTCCGACCTTGAGGTGCTCCTGTGCAGGCATTCCGTCACAGTGATGCGACTTACACAGCTGCTCTCCATCCCCAGGGAGCCCAAGGCAGGAGTGGAGAGTCAGACAGAGTCACAGCTATCCATGTTGTGGGATAATTTTTTTTGTACACTGTGAAAATGTGTCTCTGCCTAAGGTGTCTTCTGAATGGTTTAATAAAGAGCTGAGCTGGGCGGTGGTGGTGCACGCCTTTAATCCCAGCACTCGGGAGGCAGAGCCAGGCGGATCTCTGAGTTCGAGGCCAGCCTGGGCTACCAAGTGAGCTCCAGGACAGGCTCCAAAGCTACACAGAGAAACCCTGTCTCGAAAAACAAAATAAAACAAAACAAACAAACAAACAAACAAAAAAGAGCTGAATGGCCAATAGCTAGGCAAGAGAGGATAGGTGCGATTTCCGGGGAGAGAGGGAACTAGGGAAGAATCTGAGACTTGCCGGATTAAGCCATCAAGACTCAGTATGGAGCCACATGGCAGAGCATAGATTAATATAAATGGGTTAATTTAAGTTATAAGAGCTAGTTGGGAACAAGCCTAAGATAAGGCCAGACTTTTCATAATATTAAGTCTCTGTGCCATTATTTGGGAACTGGCGGTACAAAGGAAGTCCGACAGCTTTGTAGGGTACAGGCTAGTGCTTCAGTGGCCCCTTAAGAGAAGTTGCGGCGGAGCCTGAACTTCAATCCCAGCACCTGGAAGACAGAGGCAGGTGGATCTCTTGAGGCCAGGTCAGCTTGGGCTATGAAGAAAGACCTGGTCAAAGAATGTGTATGTGTGTGTGGGGGGGGGGGGGTTGTAGGAAAATTGGGGAGCCCATCTATGAGTGGGAAAGATAGCCCAGTTCTTGTCCCTGCCCAGACGGTGCTGTGATACCCCAGCAGCACCATGCAGCGCTGTCCTTTAGTTGCCTTTCCCCAGCACCTTTGGAGATGATCTCCCAGCCTGTGTGGGTCACGATGGCTGCCTCAGGAAGCCCAGCTCTGGAAGCCTCATCTCACAGCTCTGCTGAACTTTCCCCGCCCCTTCCTGTCACACACCTGGAGATGGCAGCCAGTGCCCAGCTGTCATGGGTTTCCTGGGACCCTTCTGTCCATGGCCTGGTGGTTAGACAGCTGCTTCCTCCAAATCGGACCGTCCTCTCCTGCCTCTGAGGAAGGAGGCTCACAGGACTCATTCTAAGACTCTCAAGGCCCCTCCCCAGAGCTACAGAAAGCAGGGTCAGTTACTGGGGAGAGAGCACTCTCCAGTGGCGCTGCCTGCAGGTTGGACAGGGAGCTCCAGGCTTGCAGCTTTCGTGAGAGATTCCCCAGCGCTGGCTTGGGTCATCTCAGCTGCCTTTGTGCCACCTACGCTTCTGCAAGTAACTCCAGAGAAGTCATTGGTTCACTAAGGCAGACTCGGGTGAGACGCTTGCTTTTCCTCTCTGTGTCCAGTGTGGGGTGGATAGATGCTTGTACATGTCTCCCCAGGAAAAGGTGTACCACAGAGGGAGTGGGATGTGGAAGAACCACAGCACCTGTGTCTGTGCATGGGATGCTCTGGGTACCCCTGTACTCAGTACATGGTCTGCATGATGGGGGCCGTGTAGATCCAACCCTGTAGTTACTTTTCCAAGCCCAAGTGCCTATCCTGGCAACTTGCTGTCTTCTTTCTTGTTTCCTCTGGGAGTCATTTTAAATTGCATCGTCCACATTGGCTGAGCCATGAGGCCTCCATGAAAGTGGTCCCTGTGTCTGGGCAAACAGTGGCTTCCTGTCAGTTGCAGCAAAGGAGTCAGAGAACAGAACTGCCGCCCAGAAGCAGCACCTGAGGTCCCATGCCTGCACTGTGCTGTTCTCAGAACAAGCCAGGGGCTCCTGGAGGCAGAGGCGGAACCCCAGACCAGCTGGCCAGTCACCTGAGAGAGACAGACGCCACTCATCTGCCTCCCGGTGCTGCCCACATCCTTTTCCATCACGGGAGACTACTCACAGCCATGGGAAACGAGTGCCTGAAATAGTGGCGGCATTTCTTGTGCTCAGTGGTGGTTCTGGGATGGTGTATTCTGTCATAACATCCTTTCCATCTGGTTTTTCTATGTAGCCAAGGCTGCCCTAGAACTCTATATCCCTCTATTTCTGCCTCCTGAGTATGAGATTACCTGTCTGCCTCCACACCCGACTTCCCTGTTGGGTGTCTCTCTGAGTCAGGAGCATAGGCACAAGATAATTGTTCTTAGCATTTCCAGGGGGGCAGTCAGGTGATGGAAGGATGGCTCCTTACCTGATCCTAGCAGATGCTGTGACTGACGAGCAGGGCTCTGAACTCCAGAGGAGCTGCCCCAAGTCCTGCCCCACATTCCCTCTGTCTGGCAAATAGGGACCCTTAAGAATTCCTGCTTGGTAACTTTGGTAGCTCAGTCTAAGGTTTGGATGCTGCTGTAGTCTGTGAGCTCCGGCAGAGATGCCTAGCAGCTTTGCTGCTGCCGCTGACCCGGAAGACTCACAGGGACTCAAGCCCAGGCGTCATGGCATGGCCACCTGAATAGATGTTGCCTTGGACCTCTCTATGCCCACCCCCTTCCTGACTCATAGCTCCTCTGTGAGGCCATCGATAGTGCTCCAGCCCTCCGGTAGTGAGCACCTGCCTAGTGCTGTGCTGCTAGCTAGGCCCCTCTGGGACAAGTGACCCTGGGAGCCTTGTCTGTCTGTTCCCTGGATAACTTAGTGAGTCAGCTGGTTGGGGTTTGGGTTTTGTTGTTGTTGTTGTTTTTGTTGTTGTTGTGTGTGTGAACTTGACACAGTTAGGGTCATTTGGGAAGAATTCTTAAATTGAGAAAACACCTTTATATGGCAAGTCTGCCTGGCACTTTCTTGATTAATGATTGACTCAGGTGGTGCCAACTCTGGGCAGGTGGTCCTGAGTTGTATAAAGAAGCAGGCTGAGCAAGCCATGGGGAGCAAGCCAGTAAGCAGCATTCCTCCATGGCCTCTGCTTCAGTTGCTGCCTCCAGGTTCCTGCCTTGAGTTCCGCCCTGACTTTCCCTCAGTGATGGACTGTGACCTGAGAGTTATTAGATCAAATGAACTCTTTCCTCCCCAAGATGCTTTTGGTCATGGTGTTTTATCCAAGCAATGGGAACTCTTAACTAAGACAGCAGGGATCAGAGCGGAGCTCAGACCTGTGGGAGGAAGCTAGACAGACTTCATCTGGACTCAGTGCTGGACACTGAGGGTCAGACACGGTGAGGCCGTCCAAGGAGGGGCTCCCAGCACAGCATGCAGAGAAGCCACCTGTCTGTCGCCCAGGGCTGGCTGTGCTGACATGCAGCGCATAGCTCTAAACTGCAGGGAGTGAGTGGTGTTCACTGAAGTGTTTCCCACCTGTGTCTGCCAAGAAGCCACAGAATTCCCTCTGCACAAAAGGACTGTTTGCACAGAGAAAATATCCCTTCGGGGCTCGTTAGAAACTCTTGATTCTCAACTAGGTATAACTTCATGCGGAACCCCGACGTGGCAGACAGCAAGCTGGCATCAGTGACACCATTAAAGCTGAACCTGCTGTATGCCTGTGTCTCGTGCAAACAAGGTGCAGAACCACCAACCCTAGCAGCTCTGGGAAAGGCATGTTGCTGCAGGGTCTGCAGGCCCATCTCTGCTGTGAGGCCCCCAGCCTCACCCCCACTCCCACCCCCACCCCCCATAGGTGTTCTTCAGTTGCCCGAGGATTCTGGGCATCTCAGGTAGCTTGGTACATGAGCTCTCCTAACACTTTGTTGGCTCCCTGGAATCAGCAAGCTATTCTCTGGCCTTGAGCGAGGCCCAGGAACCGGACAGGAAGGCAGTGTCTGGACAGGATGGATAGATGGGAAGGGTGGGGAGTTTACCTGGTAGAGCCTGATGGGACTCTACAGGGAAGACTCCTCAGCTCTGCTCAGGGAGCATGTAACACTATGGACCATGAGGGGACAGGGCGTGGCTAACAGTATCAAGCCAGGATTGGTAGCAGGCACTCGTTTCCATGGAAACAGGCGCTCATTTCCGTGGAAGCAGGCGCTCATTTCCGTGGAAGCTCACACCATTGGGAAGTGAAGGCAGGAAGAGCACAAGTTTGAAGCCAGCCTGGGCTGTGCAGCAAGATAACCGTGTCACAAAAAATGAAACAAGAGTAAATAAATTTAGAAACGAGACAGCTATGGTGGCCCACACCTTTAATCCTAGCACCTGAGAGACAAGTGGATCTGTGTGGAGGCAACCATGTCTACATAGTGAGTTTCAGGCCAGCCAGGGGTACATAGTAAGACCCTGTCCCCCAAAAAATAAAATGAAAAAAATGGGATCTAAATGGGTGCTTCAGTAGAAGGAAGCTATCTCAAAAAACCCAAAAGAATAAAATAAGCAGGGTGCTTTCATGGTCCACCCCTGCCAGGCAGGGGGCCTAGGAGAAGCGGCATGCCTGCACTCTGCTGCCCCTTGCACGGCCCACAGCTGCCCCCCCCACAGCTGCCCCCAGTACTCTACCCACAGCTGTCCTCCATGCGCTGCCCCCAGCATGCACTGCCCACAGCTGTCCCCAGTGCACTGCCCAGTGCTGTGGAACAATCCTTTTCTACACTATGAATATGGATTACTCTCATTGGTTAATAAAAAGTTGACAGGCTGGTAGCTGGGCAGGAAGTTAGGTGGGAAAGCCAAACTCAGAATGATGGGAAGGAGGAGGACAGAGTCAGGAGGGAGGCCAGCCAGCCACTGAACAAGCAGGATGTGTAGAAAATAAGGGAGGTAGCAAGTCACAAACCATAAATAGAAATATGGGTCAATTTAACTGTAAGAGTTAGCTAGTAACAAGCCTGAGCTATTGGCCGAGCATTTATAATTCATATTCACTCTGAGTCGGTTATTTCGGACTAGACAGTCAGGACAGGAAACATTCATTTGCATGTGGCATTCTAACATGTGGCCGAAATTTCCACATAAAACCTGACAAAGCTTAAAAAGGATTCTAGACACACAAGAGCAGAGTCAAGCATGGCTTCCTGGTAGCTGCCTTTTCTCCAGTGGGCTCTGTTCGCTGGCCATGAGCAGAGGCATGGTTCTTTTAAGAGATGACTTCCTGGCTTGGTGCTAGCAGCAAAAACAGGCAGCTCTTTTAAGAGGCGCGACCACCAAACACTTATATGGTGTTTATGAACAGCCAGAAGCATGCTGCTCTGTGGCAGCATGGATCTAGAAACTTCCCAGAGTTGGGGCGGTAAACAAGACTCCCAGAGCTGGCAGTAAATGTGCCTCCACCATGAGACTAAACGCTCAGGGAACCGAGGGGGAGGAGCCAGAGCCAGCATGCAATGATCTAAGTTATACAGCAGTTTTTTTGCTCATGCAGACAGAAAAGGTTACAGATGCGCAGTAAGGACAGATTCAGACAAAAAGAGCCTCTAAATGTGTCGCAGTGTGTTTAAAAACGTGTGTAGGCTTGGGAGAAAATAGAAAAAGGGTAGAGAAAGTCCTTTAAAAAGGAATAGAGTAATAAAAAATATAATAATCCACATAAAGATGGGAAATACAGAGTCTGATACTGTATGTTATTGTGTTTTTAATTTTTTGACTGCTAATGAACAGATGATAACTGCTGAGAGACATTGGATTATGAAAGCTGCTAGATTAAACCAACCTATATATTCTAAAAATATCTTGACTTCAAAATTTAAGTCAAAAGATATGTTACTTTGGGAAAGAAGTTCTGCTTTTATTTACACAGGAAACGAGAGGCTGTGGATTTGTTCTGGGTTAAGAAAAATCAGGTTTGATCAAGGAAGACCCCCTGGAAAATCTCCAGTGGGAATGGATGGCCCAGATGATCCAACATTTCAGAGCGCCTCTGTTGAAGTTCCTCTGAGTTCTACATCCAGAACAACTTCAGAGTTACTGCTGAGATGATCCAGCCTCACAGAATATTCCAGTCAAGATTTGACCATAATCCTAAATTTTCTCAGGGTTCCCCAAAGATTACCAGCACTCCCAATGAACAGGAAATGGTCTAGAGAACTATACCATATTCCCAAAAAATAAATTATGAATGTTTGTCATCATTTAGGAGGGTTAGTTACAAGTTGTTATGGATAATGGTCAGGAAAAAAGCTAAACAAAGGAAATTAGAGTCAGGGATCTTATTCTAAAAACAAAAGGGAGAATATAGAAATGATAGGATATTGAATCTACTTTAATCTGAAAAACAACTATTAATCTTAAATATTTTATGGTAGTATGGATTTTGGTTTATTGATACAAATTTAAAGTTAATTTTATACTATATGCATATTTCTGCTCTTGTTTAAGGTATTGTGTTTTTGCAGCTCATTTAAAAATATAACATATATTAAGAAATACATATTAATAGTCATCTATAGTAGCAAACTTATAGTCATGTTAGTTAGGTTTTCAAGATCATACAGAGATATATTTCAGATAGATAGGCAATCTTCAAACACTTCAAAGACCTACAGAATATGGCATTTAAAATGTTTCAAGAACTTAGGCTTTTGACAGTGAGACATGTTTGTTTCTCACAGCACCAATTAATTCAAAGAGGATGACGGGCATCGAAGAATCTCCATATGGAGTTTGTTTTCTTTATAGCAAAAGCTAGCCATGTGGGCAAAGAAACTGCCCTTGCCTCAATTGCTGACAATTACTGTCCAAACTGGACAATCAGGACACAAGAAAGGTGACTGCCAAACTTTGCCAAGACAAAGTAGGACAGTCCTTCAAAATTTCCTGCTTCACAGGAAAGTCTATCAGATATGCTAGACCTATAGACCGAAGATGGATTCCCCAACTTTGCAGAGGAACCTAGGGTGACTGTCCAGACAGCCTCATGTCCCTGTCATTAGATAACAGTTCACCCTTCTGGGGTCTTTGATGGAGCTGAAGACTAGATAGTTATAATTATAGTTTTCCTTAGTTATAATAGAAAGTAAATTAGTTACAAAACTTTAGACTCACCAAGATAGGTAATTAAGTATTTTCTCTAATTTTGCCAAATGCAAATGGATTAGATAGTGTTACTATAATTCTTACTTAGTAACTGTTTTTTATGTATATAATTTTACTATAATAAGGTTAAAACATTCCTTTTTAAATAGACAAAAAGGGGGAAATGCTGTGGAACAATCCTTTTCTATACTATGAATATGGATTACTCTCATTGGTTAATAAAAAGCTGACAGGCCAGTAGCTGGGCAGGAAGTTAGGTGGGAAAGCCAAACTGAGAATGATGGGAAGAAGGAAGGCAGGGTCAGGAGCCAGCCACCAAATAAGCAGGATGTGTAAAAAATGTGATAATAGGCCACAAACCACGTGGCAAAGCAGAAATAGAAATATGGGTTGATTTAAGTATAAGAGTTAGCTAGTAACAAGCCTGAGCTATCAGCTGAGCATTTATAATTAATACAAGCCTCTGTGTGGTAATTTGGGAAGTGGCTGCTGGGTATTTGGGAGTTGCTGGTGGGACAGAAACTAATGTCTACAGACCACAGCGCCCCATGATGTCTAGTCAGGGATGACAGAACCCATGCCACAGCCATTTTTACAGAAAAAGCATGTCAGCCTTCACTTTAAAAGATGCCCACCTCCACTACATGCAATTGAGGGGTCCTGACTGCTGCTACCAAGCACTCTGTGCCTCACAATGCCAGGGCATCTCTGGGGCTTCTGCATGGACCTGAGGGACCTCAGCATCAAGGTGGGCCCAGCACAGTAGGAATTGACTCGTCCTGTCACTGTTGCTGTTCTTTGATTTTGATTTCACAGGGGGTTTTAGATGGTGTGATATCCATCTGTTCACCTAGAGGCTGTGGTCAGGGGTCTAAGAGAAGCTTAGACACAGAGTGTCTGTGCCACATAGCTGTCATGTCTGAAGCATCTACTCTCCCTCCTCAGCCTTCAGCATCCTCATTTATGTACCTGGCCCTTTGGCAGGGCCTACTAGAGACTGGTGACAAGATGATTGCACAAATGACTTTCTTTCATGGCAGAATGATCTCAGGGGAGGCAAACTTCTTACATGGAGTCCCCAAGAGCACATCCAACAAGCCAGGAGTAACCCAGAGCTCTCTATGATATGTGTGTTTCAGGGCAGCCTGGGCTATACAAGATACTTGTAGTCGACAGTGATGTGCCTCCTCCACCAGCACCATGCCTCCTGATCCTTCCTACATAGTCTACCCAACTGGGAACCAAACATTCACATATATGAGTCTGTAGGGGCCATTATTATTCAAACCACCACATTCCAATTCCTGCCCCCCATAGGCTTGTAGCCATATCATAATGCAAAAATGCATTCAGTCTAACTTCAAAAGTCTCCATAGTCTATAACAGCCTCAACACTGTTTCAAAGTCCAAAGTCTTTTCTGAGACTCATGGCAATCTATAACCCCCTGTGAAATCAAAATCAAAGAACAGATCACATACTTACAACATATATTCAATGACAGAATATACACTACCATTCCAAAAGGAAGAAAGGGGAGCATAGTGAGGGAATACTGGTCCAAAACAAGGCTAAAACCCAGCAAGGCAAACTCCAAATTCTGCATCTCTGTGTCCTGTTGGGGAATATCATTGTAAGGTGTGTTACTTTTGTTTATGTTGCATTTGTTTAACTCTGTGAAGCTGTGTTACTGTGCCTGTGTAAAACACCTGATGGTCTAATAAAGAACTGAATGGCCAGTAGCGAGGCAGGAGAAAGGATAGGCAGGGCTGGCAGGCAGAGAATATACATAGGAGAAAACTGGGAGAAGAGAAGAGATCTAGGAGCCAGAGAAGGAGGAGGACTCTAGGGAACAGCCGTCCAGCTGCACAGCAAGCCACAGAGTAAGAGAATGGGAAAAGCCCAGAGGTAAAAGGTAGATATAATAATTTAAGTTAAAAGCTGGCTAGAAACTAAGCTGAGGCCGGTAATCATAATTAAGAATAAGCCTCCGTGACTGGGTGCTGGTGGCACACACCTTTAATCCCAGCACTCAGGAGGCAGAGCCAGGCAGATCTCTGTGAGTTCAAGGCCAGCCCGGTCTACAGAGCAAGCAGGACAGGCAACAAAACTACACAGAGAAACCCTATCACGAAAAACCAAACTAAAAAAAAAAAAAAAAAAAGAATAAGCCTCCGTGTGTGATTTATTGGGGACCTGCATGGCAAGAGTGTAAGGATTATGTCCTTAATTATGTCACCAGCTTGCGACAGCATCCCAGCCTAAAAGCAGGCGTGCCCTCTCTGTGCTTTTTTCCTGTATCGCCTCTCCTTCCCTATTCTCTCTCCCCCTCCTCTCTCTCTCTCTCTCTCTCTCTCTCTCTCTC
>CABHPP010144745.1:0-18756 GCA_902168425.1 Peromyscus attwateri | reverse complement strand
CTCCCCCTTTCTCTCCCAATAAAGCTCTAGAAAGGTAACCATGGCTCATGATTCTTCTGCCACCGCAACATCCGTCGGCATGGCCACTGCCTACGAGCGCCACTGCTTAACCAACAAAGACCCCCCCAAAAAAACAACAGTGTCCAATGTCAACATGCTGTCTCTTGAGAACAACTCCTTTCAACTTTGTTGACTGCAACACTCCTCTGTCAGGGCTGGTTCCACTCCCCATCTGCAGCTCTCCTCAGCACGTGTCCCATGACTCTAGCAGCTCCAACATATTGGGGTCTCCTATATAATCCAGGCTTCACATTCACAGCTTCATGCAATGGCCTCTCTAGGCCTCCATGCAGGGACACCCCTGACACATGCCTGGCCTCAGTGGCTTTCCTTAGTCACAGATATTCCACAATCCCTTTCTTCTATCCTTGACTCCAAAGCCAGAATCATGTGACTGAACCTGCCTAGTCCTATGGCTTGATGGGGCTGGAACTTGGCCCCTTCGTTCAATCACATCTGCATCATCTTTCTGTTGTTGATCGTTTCCTTCACTGCTTAAGCTTTTCTTTAATTCCTTTCCACAAGTTGGAAGCTTAGCTGGGTGGGGTCTTGCCCTGAGGTCACCACTCCTTTTATTCCATTTAGCATCAGGCTTTACTTTAAACTTTTTATCTCCTTGAGCACAACACTTGGTTCCAACAAAGCATTTTCTGGTGCTCCTTTTCTCCTCAAACTGTACATTTTGCATTTTTCTTTGTCCAGCTAGCTCCTTTTTATTATAGATCATTATAGAGTGATTACTAAAAACCACAGGACAATCAATACTAGGTTATCTTGAAATCTCCTCTGCCAAAGCCATGACTCCAAAACTCCAATCTAACCACAGACAGATTTTTAGGACAAGGGCAAAAAGCAGCCATATTCTTTGCCAAAATATTGTCTCCAGGCCACCTACTAAAGTCTTCCCTTCTGAAACTTGTTGAGCTGGGCCATTATAATTTATATTGCCCTCAGCACCACTGTCTTCCATGCTCCACTAGTATGGCCTCTTAAGCCTTACTTAAAGCATTCAGCTGCTTTCCTGATCCTAAAGTCCACATTCTGCCAACAAGCAGCATAGTCACCCTGTCACAGCAATACCCCACTCCTGGTACCAACTCCTGTCTTGGTCACTGTTCTACTGCTGTGAAGAGATACCACCACCACAGCAACTCTTACAAAAGAAAGCATTAGTTGGGGACCTGCTTTCAGTTTCATAGGCTTAGTCCATTATCATCATGGTAGGGAACACAGCACTTGGGCAGTAGCTGAGAACTGCATCCCGATCCACAGGCAGAGAGAATATGACTGAACCTGGCATGGGCTTTTGAAACCTCAAAGCCCAACCCCAGTGACACACTTTCTCTAACAAGGCCACAGCTACTCCAACAAGGCCACACCTCCTAATCCTTCTAAACCTTTCAAACAGTTCCACTCTCTGGTAATCAAGCATTCAAATATATGAGCCTGTGGGGGCCATCTCATTCAAACCACAATACTGTCTCAAAAATCAAACAAACAAAACAAGTTTAGGCTGGCTCTGGCATGCCTGTTATCCCAGTCCTGTGGATGGTGAGACAGAAAGATTGCTTTTAAGTTCTAGGCCAACTTGATCTACATAGCAGGTTCCAGTCCAGCCAGGGCTACAGTGTGAGACCTTGTCTCAAAACAAAACAAAAACAAACAAAAATAAAAATAAAAAAACACTTAGCCTACAGATGTAGTTCATTGGTAAAGCTTGTCCAGTATGCCCAAGGTTCTGACTTCCATCCACAGCATCATAAAAAGCAATTAAAGAAAAGTCTAGCCATGCAGTGGTGGTGCATGCCTTTAATCCCAGCACTTGGGAGGCAGAGGCAGGCTGATCTCTGTGAGTTCAAGGCCAGCCTGGTTCCAGGACAGCCAGGACTGTTACACAGAGAAACCCTGTCTTGAAAAAAAGAAAGAAAGAAAAAAGAAAAAGTACAAATTGGCCAGGCACGGTGACACACGCCTTTAATCCCAGCACTCAAGAGGCAGCAGCAGGCGGATCTCTGTGAATTTGAAGTCAGCCTTGTCTACATACCAACTTCCAGACCAACCAGGTTTACAAAGAAAGACCCTGTCTCAAAATAACAAACCAAAAAGAAAGGTATGTTGTGTTCATTTGATGTAATGTTTCTGGGGTGAAACTGAGGCAGGAGAATCTCCAGTCTAAAGCTAACCATCCCGTGTAGTGGCGCCCTGTAGAGAGCGGATGGGCAAACTCTGGAAGTAATCTCAGAGACTCCTTCTTTCCTGACAAGCATGTCTCCCTGAGACTTGGAATCGTCCTCAGGTCTGATATGCTCGCCCTCTGGGTTTTGTTTCATGTTTGCACAGGGCTGACGTTTGGTTTGGGTGCTTCTGTTTGCTGCTTGGTTGGTAGGTTTTTCTGCAGTGCAGGATCAAACTTGGGACCTCATCGCGGTAGACAGGCACTGGACACTCAGCTCCAGCCATAGCCTTCTACTGGTGTTTTAACAGCTCGTTTATGATGTTTCAATGTCAGGGGAGTTTACTCTTTTACATCCACAGCGCTTGGATGTGAACACTCCACTGAGTCAGCCTGTGGCTGGCTAGAGAGCTGCTAATTGTACAACACAGTCTCCCGTCCCTGGGCATTTATGACTACAGCTGGCGTGGTATGAATGTCACCCATAGTCTCGGGCATTTGCATATTTGGTCCCCAGTTTGTGGCAGTGTTTTGGGAGGCTTAGGATGTGTGGCCTTGCTGAAGAGTCTGCCAGTGGGGGCAGACTTAGAGGTCACATGCCCAGTTCACCGCTTCCTGCTTATGGTTTGAGATATGAGCTCTCAGCTGTTCCTGCCGCCATGTCTGTCACCTGCTGCCACGTTTTCCTGCCACGACGGACTCGCAGCTCTCTGGAACCATAAACCAAGTAAACCCTGCCTTCTCTAAGCTGCTTTGGTCACAGTGTTTTAGCACAGCAACAGAAAAGTAACTAACGTACTAGCTTTTTGGTTTTGGACATTTCCAATGTAGATCAAAGTGAAGGGAAACACAGCCCTGCAACGCTTGCCCATCTTCAGTGTTAAACAAAGGCCTTGCGGGTAGTCCCCTCTCCGTCCCTTGTCCTTCTGGCTCTGCAAGTCCTGGGGTGGGAAAAGCATGGCACTTGGCTGAGCAGTAGAGCCCTTGCCTGGTATTCATGAGGCTCAGGGTTTGATCCTTAGCACAGCAGCAGCACCACCAAATAATAATAATAATAATAATAATAATAATAATAATAATAATAATACTCAAGGCTAGGCCAGACACACCATGAAGCCCAGGTAAAGGGGCTGAGAGGGCAAGCAATAGCTGGCTCATTTTCTGTTGCTGTAACAAAATAGTAGAGACCAGATAGGTTATTTAGAGAAGAGGCTGACTAGTCCAAGATTGTAGAGCTCCATGTAGCTGGCCTTGTGATACTTCAGGTTGTGACACAGGGTAGGAGGGTGCAGGAATGTGCCAGAGGCAGAGCACACTGCAGCCTCCCTTCCCAGCTGCTCTGGAGAGACCAACTCACCCTGCAAAGATCACCAATCTTCCTCTGCCGTGAGCCACCTGACACCAGCGGGGTGTCGGTCAGTCTTGCCCAACACCGGCAGGATGTCAGTCTGGAGAGACAAACCATGTTCATGCTATAGCAGGAGAGGAGGAAAAGAAGACAACCAGAAAGAGGCTGGGATGAGAGGAAAAGGCCCCAGCAAGTTGTTCTTTAGCACAAGAGAAATTGCATTTGGTAAAATTCACCTTCCCTTACCATCCAGTTTTGTGAGTTTTGACACGGTGTGTGTGTGTGTGTGACATGCACTCACATGGGTATAAGGCCAGAGGTCACATCCGGTGTGTTCCTCGGTCATGTACCATGTTACGTTTTGAGCTGGGTCTTTTCACTGAACCTGGAGCTCGTAGATTCAGCTGGGTCAGCCAGCCAGTGTCCCAAAGCTCCTCCTGTCTCCCTTTCTCGGGTGCTGGGTTCCAGGCATGTGCCGCTGCACGAAGCTTTCCACTTGGGTTCTGCAGGTCAGACTCCTGTCTGTTCAGCAAGCACTTCACTGTCTGAGCCATTGCCCCAGTTCTGACAAGGTTTTAACAAAAGTTCATTCCCCAATAAAATCCTCCCGCCCTGTGGTGACTGGCCTTTCCCACGCCTGCAGCCCTTGGCACACGCTGACCCTCACTGTGGCTTGGTCCTTTCTGTGCATGTGTGGAGTCCTGCAGTGTAGTGCCAGCCAGGCCAGGCTTCCTTTACTCAACACCGTGGCTGGAGCCTCTGTAGTCACCTAGGTCAGCACTTCCTTCCTTTTCTATTGCTGAGTTGTTCTTCCTGGCACAGTCACCGCCCTGCTGCTGTGGCACACCTGGGCTCTGTCCTGGGTTGGACAGGGGCTGCTGTGACGGTTGAGCACACATCTCTTTACCTTTTTGCAGACATACTTGCTCCAGGCCTCACCCAACCAACTGGGTCAGTTGCTGGGCAGCATGCCAGCTGTTCCTAGATTCCACTGCCTGCTCCCAGGCTGATGTGAACCTCAGATGTGGGAGCATCATGGTTCCCTACATCCATCCCCTACCCACTACTGAACTCCGTAACCAGAGGCTTTTGTCTGTCCCGCCCCATCCTGCAGCCACCTGTAAATAATCACTCGGAGGCTTATATTAATTACAAAGCATTTGGTCTATTGCTCAGGCTTATTACTAACTGACTCTTACATTTAAGTTAACCCATTTCTATTAATCCTTGTATTGCCATGTGGACCATAACTTACTGGTACTCTGGCATCTTGCTCCTTCAGCGGCTGCTGGCGCCTGCCCCGACTCAGCCCTTCTTCACCTCCAGTTTGAATGTCCCACCTGACCTTATTCTCCCTGGCTATCGGCCCAAACAGCTTTATCAACCAATGAGAGCAATACATATTCACAGCATACAGGAAGACCATCCCACAGCAGAACTCCTCTGTCCTGCCAGACACAGCGGCCTGGCTACCTGTGAATATTACCTCTCTCCTCAAGGACACATGTGGCTCCTCAGAGCAGGAGCTGTGACTCCCGACACCATCAACGGTGTGAAAAGCCCCGTGCTCCGC
Source organism: Peromyscus attwateri (assembly GCA_902168425.1). NCBI lineage: Eukaryota > Metazoa > Chordata > Mammalia > Rodentia > Cricetidae > Peromyscus > Peromyscus attwateri. The sequence goes on along the minus strand of CABHPP010144745.1, from coordinate 13,602 downwards.
ACTTTGGCCAACCCCCTGCTGGGGCAGACTGGGCCCACCCAGACAGAGCAAGTAGTGTCACTGGTCCCCTAGGGTCAGGGACCTGTACTGTGCGTCTATGATCTCAACGCTGCACAAGGAGGGAACTGAAAGCGAGGCATCAGGGGACCTCAAGTGGCCAGGAGCTGAGGTGGGCATGAGTCTTGGCACTGTTCGTTGGAGGAAGGCCCCTGGGACACTGCCTGTCTTCTTGGTGGCAGTGGCATGGCAGTACTGACCAGCCCCATGTGTAGCTTCACGGATACCCTCCACTCTGGGGCCAAGGAGACATGGCCAGAGCAGGGGTGTCTGCAGAGGCCACGTCTAGGGAAATGGTACTAATAGCTGGGCTCCCACAAGGCAATCACCAGCCTTCCTAAGTCTCTCAAGGATACCTCCACTGCAGTTGGGCCCCCTCAGGTAATCCAGTCTGGGCAGCAGCCTCACCAGCAGGTGTAGGGCTACCTGGGGCAGAAGCTCCAGAAGACAGGAAAGCATTATGCTCGGGAGGACTTGGGGCTCCAGGCTGAACTCTTGCCTGGGACACACCAGCTGTCTGAAAGGGTCTATCACAGACCTCTCCACTATGACTCTCTGATGCTTGGACCCAATAGCCATGTGTGAGAGGCAGTCCATGCATTGTAAGGTACTGAGCAGAGTTGGATGTGGTGGAGCACACCTTTAATCCCCAGCACTCGGGAGACAGGGGCAGGTGGGTCTCTGTGGCTTCGAGACCAGCCTGATCTACAGAGAGAGTTCCAGGACAGCATGGGCTATGTAGAGATTGTGTCTCAAAAGAATGCTGAGGAACGTTCCTGGTCTCCACTTACCATTTACCTGGATACAACCCCGCCTTAGTGACAAACAACAAAGCATTCCCAGCCATTGCCGAAACCTTGTAGGGGACAGAATCACTCCTGTTAGGGAGGGACACAGGGGTGGGGTGGGGTCTGCAAACGCTGCATCTGTTTTATTGTCAAATATATGTAAATGCACACAACTTGGGGCTAGGGGTTTGCTCAGTGGTGCAGGACTTGCCTGGCATGTCCAAAGGCCCCAAGCTCCAGCTCCAGTAAAAAGCAAAACAATCCTGCCATCCACTCGACCCCTTTCTAAGCACTGCCACGGGACCCAACAATCCTGCCGTCCACCCGACCCATTTGTAAGTGTGGGTCAGTGGTGTTGAGTGCACGTTTGTGCAACTGTCACCAGCATCCACCTCAAGAATGTGTCATTGTGCAAAACTGAAATGACTGTAAACAGTCCCATTCCCCCTCCCAGCCCCTGGCACCCACCACTCTACTTTCCTTATTTTATTTGAAGGTTTTTGTTTCTTAAAAGTACCAACCTGAGCCAGGTGTGGTGGCCCACACCTTTAATCCCAGCACTTGGGAGGCAGAGCCAGGCAGATCTCTGTGAGTTCCAGAACAGCCTGGTCTACAAAGTGAGTTCCAGGACAGCCAGGGCTGTTGCACGTAGGTGGGGTTGGGGGTCGGGGGTGAGAGGTGCTAACCTGTTCCACTCAAATTCCCATTCAAAATTTTTCCAGGTTTATTTTACTTTCTGTGTGTGAGAGCTTTGCCCGCATGTATGTATGTGCACCACTATTGTGCCTGGTGCCCATGGAGCTCTGAAGAGGGCTTCAGATCCTCTGAAACTGGAGTTATGGGTAGTAGTGAACCATTATGTGGTACAGGTCCTCTGCAAGAGCAACATGTCCTCTTGACTGCCGAGCCCTCTCCCCAGTTCCCCATTCAAAACTTTAATTCAGCCGGGCATAGTGCGCACAGCTTTAGTCCCAGCACTCGGGAGGCAGAGGCAGGTGACCTCCGAGTTTGAGGCCAGCCTGGGCTACAGAGTTCCAGGACAGCCAGAGAAACCCTGTCTTTATTTATTTATTTTGTGTGTGTGTGTGTGTGTGTGTGTGTGTGTGTGTGTGTGTGTAACATTTTACATCCAAACCATTACATGTGAAACTTCTTTTACAAGGGGAAGGAGGGACCTGTGAGGGGAAGGAGACTCCACTTAAAGGCCCCACCTCATAATAATATCCCACTGGTGACATTTGAAGGGGACACATTCAAAGTGCAACGCCAAATTATGTCATCAGTACATTAGGGTCAAATAGTGCCATCTTGTCGTTTCTAAGAAGGCAGGAGGTTTCAAATGTGTGAAACCCTGTCTTTAAAAACTAAAACTAAAAACAAAATTTTAATTACTTTCTGTTTTTAATTTATTCTTACTTCATTCAGTGTGTGTGTGTGTGTGTGTGTGTGTGTGTGTGTGTGTGTGTGTGTGTTGAGACTATGTAGCCCTTCACTAGCGTGGTAGTCTCTGTGTAGACCAGGCTGGCCTTGAACTCACAGAGATCCACCTGCCTCTCATTAAAGGTGTATGCCACCACCACCCAGTGTTTTATTTTATTCTATATTCTTTGCATGGGTATTTTACCTGCTAGGTAGGGTATTGTACCTAGCATGTGAGGAAGCCAGAAGAGAGCTTCAAATCCCCTGGGACTGAAGTTACAGATGGTTGTGAGACAGATATGGGTGTTGGGACTCGACCTGGGTCCTAACCCAGAGCCGTCTCCAGACCTCTGGTGGCCTTGACGTCACTGAGAACTGGTCTTTTAATCACTGGCTGGTTTACGGAGCAAACTTCAAGGCCCCTCCATGCTGCAGCAGGTGTCTGCCTCCTGAAGGCCGGGTGATAGTCCACGGAGTGGATGGACACACTAGTTTATGTATCTACCCAGGGTCACGTAGGTTGCTTCTGCCTCTCGGTTATTGTGAGTGATGCAGCTGTGATCATGGGTGTGCACATGCAGGGTGGAGCCCCTATTTCAATTGTTTTGAGGTGTCCCAAGAAGTACAACTGCTAGACCTTACGATAAAATCATTGAGTCTGCCCCGCCCTAGCTGCTCTGATGTACACCTGCCCCTGAGGTACCTGGGACTTGCAGTTGCGTGCTCCTTCTACAGTTACTCTTTATTTTAGCTAGTCATTTGTGGGGTTGGTTTTTGTTGTTGTTGTTTGTTTTTTGTTTTTTGTTTTTACCCAAGTTGGCCTCAGACTTGTCCAATCCTCTGCCTTGGCCTCCCAAGAGCTGGAATTACAGCTAAGAGCCTCCACAGCTGGCTTTTCTTTCTTCCTTTTTTGCAGAACTGGGGACTGAATTCACCTGGGTTTTGTCTCTCGGGTATTAGGCACAGGCCCACCACTAAGCCACACTCTCAGCCACACTGCTATTTTCTGTTTGTTTTGTTTTTAAGGATATCCATCTTCCTTTAATCCCAGCACTATCAAGGCAGACAGATCTCTGAGTTTGAGGCCAACCTGGCCTACAAAATGAGTTCTGAGACAGCTAGAGCTCCACAGAGAAACCATCTCTCAAAAAACAAAACAAAAACCCAACCAACAACCAACAAATAAGAACAGCCATCCTAGTGGGTGTGAGGTCATATCTCATGGTAGCTTAACCCAGGCTTTCTGTTACTGTAAGCCAGCCTTTGGTGATCAGATCCTCGCCTTCCAGACAATCCATTAGTCTAGATAGAGGCAAGACCATAGACTGGGAATCCCCTGAACTGGTGCCGGAGGGAAACTGAGGCACCCAGAGCGAAGGACAGCCTGCGACTGAGCAGCAGATCAGTCACATGAAGGAGCCTAGAGGCCATTGTGGCCCAGCACCTGGTCGCCAGGAGGCCACACCCTTCTGGAGCTGCTGAGCAGCAGCCTGTGAGGGAAGCAGGACTGCGATTGGTCTCAGAAGCCCATTGAGAGCTTCTTGGGCCAGGAGAGATACAGCCAGTTCCTGTGAGATGGGGTCTGGCTGTGGGCTTGACTCCTCCTGTGGATACTCCCCTGTCAGGAAAGTCAGCTCACCTTGAGGGAGGGGCCTTTATCACAAGAGGAGGACCAGAAGCTGACGGGACAGAACAGTCGGGTAGCGGGTCTATGTCCCCAAGTCTACCAGGCTGTCCCTATCCACCAGCCCACCAGCCTCCAAGAGTCAGCTGTACAGGGAATGATTCTATTCCACCCACCTAGGAGCAGAACCAGGGCCTCGGGGTGAGGGCTCTAATGCAGAGTCATCTCAGGAGCCTAGGGTGCTACCATTGGCACCCTTGCTGTGTGATGATAGCATAAGAGAAACTGTCTTGGTGTGTGGGGGGGATCTAAGAAACCTGTCTATGATTAAAGGTAAGCGTGGAAGGTGGGTGCTGCCATGAACCAGGGCCAGAATGGCGGAGAGCAGGAGGTTATGGGGTATGTGTGGGTAAGGGTCCAGTAAAAGACACAGGCAGTCATGTCTCTGATAGGTGGGAACATTGTCAGGCTGAAGCCTGAACCCAAAGTCCCGGAGTGGAGCAGGGAATAGTAGAAGGGGGAATGAAATTGGTACCTGAAATTGGCAAACAAAAACTGATAAAAGATGTTGCAGTGCCATCCCTTACAGTTAAGAGGACAGCTTAATTCGTTCTGTGAGAGCTTAACATTCCCCTCCCCCAGCCCGGCTGATGTGAGCGGAATACCTTTGCCTCTGCTGTTTCCCACACACAGACCTGGCAGCGTTACACAGACATGGAGTCTCCAGACTTCATCTGAGGAGCCCATCTGGTTTGAAGTAATACAACAAGCAGGAAAGGGAACTGAATCAAAGGCTTGATGTGTGGTTAGGGAAACGCAGAGAACGTGAGACTCACTGCCAGGAGGAAGGTCCCGCAGCCTTGCAGGGCCAGGGGCCCAGTCTCTACTTGCTCTGGGCTGGATCCACAGCAGGATGTGAAGGTGGCTTGAGAGATGCTGGAGGAGGGGTGGGGAGGAGGGGACTCATTGGCCAAGCTCAGCTGGGACCCTAAGAAACACACACAGAACAGGAAAAACATAAAAAGAGTGGCCCAGAGCCCAGAGTCCACGTGGCTCCCCAGCGTTCACACCGACCCAGCACCACCACAGCACAGAGGGAAAACTGAGGCACACAGCCCAGTCCAAGCAGCCTATCCTGCCGTCATGCCTCCTTGGCCATCCCTCCGTCCCTGCCAGTGCCCTGCTCCTTCTGGCTGCCACTTTGATCTCTAGTTCACCTGGAGCTGGGTGTCTCACCCTCCACACTGTCATCACAGGAATCACACACACTCTGGATCCCCAGCTGGGGCTGGGGGCTGGAGTTGCAGAACAGCCAGGGTCTCCCTGTCAGCACCACTCTAGGCACCCCTCAGCAGTTTCTCTTGTCCTCTGCATCCCAAATGTTCCCCTGGGGGAGACCCAGGGCAGCATGGTGCTCCCCCACTTTCCTTTACACAAAGGCACCATTGCCGAGCAGGCGCTCCTGGGGATCCCTCGCCGGCTGCCTGTGGCTCTGGACATCGTCTCATCCTCCCTAGTTGGTCTAGTTCTCCAGTTGGGTGTTTATTATGTTTCTGAAGAATTCTGAGGCATGAATAGGAGCCCAGACCATCTGTCCCATCTAGGGATCCCTGGGGACGGGGAAGAGCTCAGCCACTGGGGTGTGGGTAATGAAGGAGATGCAGGTAAAAGAAGACCTTCTGTGCCTGTAGAAAACAGCACAGCGGCTGACGCAGGGCAGGCAGTGTGGCTACAGGGCCGCTAAGTGGAAGGAGAAGCCGGTGGCTCCTAGTCATCCAAGTCAACGATAACTAATAACTGCCCAAAGTCTATTGGCTAGCAGCAGGAGCAGGAGGCGTGTCTCCTTTTGAAGGGAGGGTCTTTGTAGCTCTGACCGTCCTAGAACTCTCTATGTAGACCAGGCTGACCTAGAATTCACAAAGACCCACCCGTCTGTCTCCTGAGCTGGGATTACAGGTGTGCTCATTTCTCTTTCTTAGTCCTGGAGGCTGGAAGTGAAGATTAGGGTGGTGCAGTGGTTTGCTCTCATGAGGGCTGCAGATGGCCACATTCTTGAGTCTCTCTGTGGCAGAAGAATGAGGGGACACCCTCCCTTTTTTTTTTTTTTTTTAAAAAGATTTATTTATTTATTATCTATACAGTGTTCTGTTTGCATGTATGCCTGCAGGCCAGAAGAGGGAGCCAGATCTCATTATGGATGATTGTGAGCCACCATATGGGTGCTGGGAATTGAACTCAGGACCTCTGGAAGAACAGCCAGTGTTCTTAACCTGGAGCCATCTCTCCAGCCCGAGGGGCCCCTTTTTTTAAGTTTATTTTTATTTTATGTGTACGGGTGTTTTGCCTATGCACCATGTGTGTGCAGTGCTTGTGGAGACGAGACCAGAAGAGGGCATCTGTCATAGCTCCTGAAATTGGAGTTACAAGTGGCTTTGAGCTGAACTCCAGTCCTCTGGAAAAGCAGCCAGTGTTCTTAACCACTGAGCTATCTCTACAGCACCCATGTCATCTTTTAAATGGGTACTAATTCTTCTCAGGGGAGCTCTACCTGCTCCCACCCGCCCGCCCCCACCCCTGAGTCACATTCTAAAGGTTCTATCTCCAAATACCATCACATTGGGAGTGCAAAGTCTGAACTGGGGTTGTACACATTTAGAAGCAAGGCAGGGTATGGTGGCGCACGCCTTTAATCCTGCCCTCAGGAAGCAGAGGCAGGTGGATCTCTGTGAGTTTGAGGCCAGTCTGGTCTACATAATGAGGTCTGGGATAGCGAAGGCTACATGGTGAAAAACCCCCTCTCCTCGTCTCTAGATAGATAGATAGATAGATAGATAGATAGATAGTGTGCATGTATGTATATATAGAGTGCCTGTATATATAAATACACACACACACACACACACACACACACACACACACACACACACCTATCACCAAGCAAACAAATAAAAACCCAGATTGGCCATCACAGAATAGAAACTTCTGGAAATCTGCCTCTCATAAGGCAATTAAGAGCTGTTCAGAGGCAGCTGCCCATAGGGAGATCAGCTCCATGAGATCAGTGGCCAGGAAGCGCCAAGCAGACACACAGCAAACCATAGAGGAGCAAGGAGAACATGACAGCAGTGTGCCCTGCATGACCTGTTTACAAGATGCTCTCAGGCTCATCCCTGGGGCAGAGGGAGAAGTCCTTGGTTTTTAAGGGTCTCTACATGGTGCAGAGAGCATCCTTCCCTGCTGCCTCTGGTCGACACTAGGAATCACACTAGTGAGGACCTGAGTCATAAAATGCTTTTGTGTGGCTAGCCATGGCCCAGTTCTTCTTGTGAATGAGCCAACTCTGTGGGAGCAGGGATATTTTCAAGGCCAATGAGTTGCACACTTAGGGTCTCTGCTCTGTGATGTGTTCCACCTCTATTTACAAAAGCCAGGTGCTGGGACAGCTCTCTTCAGCTTTAAACAACACCAAAGTGGAGGTCTCTAATGAAACAGCTCTTCCCCATTTCCCCTGCATGTTGAAAGAATGTGATACGGTTGCATTCCATGGGGAGAAGGGCTGCCTGAAGCCGACCATTGCCCTCTGCAGGACAAACCCCAGGCTACTACTCCAGTAGACATGGAGTCCCTGGCTTCCCAGGGACAAAAGTATGAGGCCAATGTGGAACAGGTGGCCTTGAGCAGAGCCTGCTGTCACTTGCAGAAGGAAAACTTGCATTTGAAGGTATGGGAGGGGCAGGACTTGGGAAGAAGTGTCCGTAGCTGCCCTCAGGAAAATGCCCTACAGCTTTGTCTCCTCTGGACATACGGACAGATGCTGCAGAAGTCTGCATGCCCTGGTGCTAGATGCCCTTGGAGGGAAGGGGCTGGCCACCCAACCTGGGACAGGTCAGACGTGAGACAAAGTTAGACTTGGGGCTAACCTCTGGAAGTGCCTGGGAGAGGGGTGTCTCCGCTGGCAGCAAGTGCAGTGAACACACTGAAGCAGAGGGCCGCGGCAGACCCTGGCATTTCCCACTTGTTTGAGGCATAAGCCAGCCTTGACTCTGGCTGGCCTTCGGTTGGCCCTTCCTGCTCAGGAAGGGAGGGATCAAAGGGTTCCTTTGGCCACTTGGATGGTGTTGAGTTAATGGAGACAGGTCACCCAGCCACCTGGCCTGGGGAAAATTGCTTCACACGGGAGTTTCAAGATGACTCACGACCACTGTCATTGTACACCCGCCCCCCACCCCTCCCCGGTCACTCTGTGGGGACATTCAGTGAATAAAGTCAATAAACAGGAGGAACTCAACTCTGGGCTGGTGCCAAGCCAGGGCAATGCTGTAAAAGCACGCCTGTTTTTGTCTTCCCACATGCCATCTGAGGCCGGATGGACAGTGTCCTGTCCGGACCATCATTCCCGGCTTCCTCGGAAAAACTGTAGGGTCTAGTCCTGCAAACAGGTCAGCGCTCAGGCCCAAGTCCATGCAGCTGCAGCAGCAGCTTCAGGTGTGGGGAACTGAAGGGAAAGCCAGTGCCTGCCCTGGGGAAACCGCAGCCAGCCAGCCTGTGGGGGACCCGGGGAGCTGCGGGAGAGAGGCAGAGAGGCCAACGGGAGGGGAGGGCTGGTTAGAGCTGTGGAGACCCCTGCTCCAAGCCCCCACCAGTGACCAGGCCTGGAAAGACTAAGTCCCTCTCTCCCAAAGATGCCGGCTCGAACGGGATGCAAATGAATAGCCACACTGGCAGTTTCCAAAAGAGGCGAAACCGTTTATGAAATCGGCGCCGGTGCAGTATCTACAGTATCTACACATATCTACACGTATCTACACCGCCCGCAGGCGGGGCTCACTCGGGTCGTCTACACTGCAATTGCCGGCCGGGCCGGAGGCGACGCGGTCTCGCGGAGAACAATAAATACCACTTCCTTCCGCCTCGGACGGGAGCTTTGGCACTGGCGGGCCGATGGCCCGCAAGGCTCCCCAGCGGGGGAGCGCGTCCTTAGGTGGCCCTTGGGGCCGCGCGCGCGGGCGCACTATCTGGGGCAGTAGTCGTAGGCACCAGGCGGCGCGGCCGCCGACGAGTACACGTTGGCTGCTGCTGCGGCTGCGGCGGCAGCGGCGGCGGCCGGGTTCACCGCGGGGTGGTGGTGGTGGTGCGGGTGCGCGTGTGGGTGCGCGTGCGGATGGTAGCCGTGGCCACGCAGGCCGGGCAGCGGGTAGGGCGCCGGCCGACTCTTGGCCCCGAGGTAGTGGTCATAGGCGGCGGCCGGGTACTTGTAGGGATGGTGGTGCAGCGGCTCGGACGCGCCCGGCGCCTCTAGGCGCAGCTCGGGGTGCGGGGGGCTATGCCGGCCTCCGGAAGCTCCGGGTAGTGGGACGAGGCCTCCAGAGCCGGGCAGTGCGGGGCTCAGCACGCGCGCCAGCAGCTGCGGCGGGTGCGTGGCGTCGCCGAGCGCTGCGGATCCGGAGTCACGCTCGAACTCTCTCCGGGCTTCTGCCGCGTCTGCGGGGAGAGCCGGGGGTGAGAGCGGGGCAGGGACGGTCCGGGACGCACCTGCCGAACCGAACCACAGTCCCCAAACCCAACCCGGGTCCACGACGTCCGGGGCGCGGCGGACGGGACACAGGGCGGGAGGACGAGTGCCCGCTTGCCCGCCCGCCACCTCCTTGTGCAACTGGTGAAGCCGCGACGCCCCGGGGTGCAGGCGAGGCCGGGTGGGGCGGCTGACCCGGGCGGAGCGCGCACGGGCTGCGGCCGCGATCCCACGACCCCGGGTCCTACCTTTCTCCGCGCCGTTGGGCTGCGTGGGGGAAGCCACGGGGTTCCGAGAGCGAGCAAAGGCACTCACAAGCGGCAGCGCTCCGGGGCGGTGGTTCCGGGGCCTGCGGAAGGGAGTGGGTCACCACCGGTGTCCAGGCCAAGCGCCCAGGCCTTTTCTTCGGAGGGCACTCACCAGTCCTCGGGGTCACAGTCCCGGAAGCCTTTGGCGAAGGGATTGCTGGCAATCTTAAGCTGCGTGATCTGCGGGGAAGCCGACGTAAACTAGCCGTGCTAGCACCCCGACCTCCGCAGCGGCGCACAAGGGAGTGTTTCTAGCTTTGGAGGGGTAGGCTTTGTGCGCTGTCTAGAAGAGAAGGGGCCCACAACAGCCCCCGCCCCCTCACGGTGCGCCTCCTCTCTCACTAGACCTGTCTTTGCCTCCCCAAATAAGCGACGAGGGAGAGTGTCCCTGGCTGGGATGGGAATGTGGTCACCTCCGCCCTCCTCAGCCCCCCAGCACGAAGAGGGCAACGGAGCTGGCGCCCTCGGAATCTGGGCGAAGCTCAGATCAGGCCTCTGATGGGGAGTTTCCGGAATGGTTTGGAAAACAAACTTTCAGGCCTCAGTGACAGTGGCTGCTACAGAGGTCAAGCTGATATAGGAGGTTGGGCCGGCCGCTGAGGGAGAGGGCGGTGGTGTGCCTGTCCCCAGGACCCCCCAGCAGGCCCTCACCCGGTGGTTCTGGTAGGCGGTGACTGCAGTGAAGCGCGTCTCCTCAAATACAAAGGTTTTGAAGTTCTCCTCTGCATATTTCTCGCTGTCCTTGCGAGGGTCCACGTAGACAACATGGAAGCGGGGCTGGTATCTGTGCATGGAGTTGAGAATAATCTGGAAAACAAGGGTGGGAGTCAGCTCCAGCCTGAGGCTGGAGGAAGATTCGGGCCAGAATCACGAAGTCCAAGTACGCACTGAATCTCCTTAGCTAGTTTGGGCGAACGCCCTCCTTCTACAGACGGCACAGGGCCTTGGGGCCCATTTAGGACCTCCAGGGAAGGATGCTTCAGCTGGTAAATGATGGGGTTGCTGATCTTTCCTTAGGACCCCCAGTTTTGCCCCAGGCTTGCAGGGGGTGGTAGCTGTGAGGCAGAGCTCCACCCAGCAGGAGAGCAGCCCCCAGGGTGGGACTGCACAGGCCTCGGCCCTCTTCTCAAGAAGGGCCCCCACCGTGAGCTCATAGCGGGGAAGAGAAGGAAGGTGACCCCCCTCAGGCCAAGGCCACCCCAGTGCTGCCCCAGTACTGCCTCTGTCTCTAGCCCGTGGGGAAGGCCTGCCACAGGGGGATAGCCCGGAAGGCGGAGAGGGGTCTCCTACGTGGCCATTGTCATCCAGCAGGTTATTGGTCAGCTTCAGCTTGTCGAAAGACACGATTTGTTTCATCCACTGTGCGCCCTTCGCCGGAGAGTCAGGGTGGTAGTGCACTCGGCCAGGTGTGGCGGGGTCTGCCTTGCCTGCCACCAGCCAGGAGGAGCTGTGGAAGGCATACCTAAGGCAACATGGGAGGAGGGGGGTCATACTATGTGGAGGCAAACAAGAAGACCCCGTGCTTCAGAGTTGTTTCTGTTCACGGCGAAATCAGGACTCCCAAGTCACAGAGGCTGGAGAGGTGACTGAGGATAAACCAGAAAACTTCCTAAGGCTGCAACACACAAAAGGCGCGGGAGTCCGGGCCCAACTGCGGCAGAAAACGAGGAAGCCACTCCCCTCTCGCATTTCGCGGCAAGCGGGTCTGCTTGCCCCCGGGCCCAGGAGGCAGGAGACTGGTTTTGGCGTCATCGGCCAGTGGCTTTGGGCACAGGGCGGCCCATGTTCCCTTTATTAATTACTGTTAATTGTCCAGGCAGCCCAGGCCCGCCCTGCATAATCTTTACCAGCCACCCCACCTTTCCGGCATAGCTCTGGAACTGACGGTTCTCTAGAGATGGGGGAAGGGGACAAGACGTTCACCAGGAGACAGGGGTAAAGTGGCCGCCGGGCACCCGGCAAAGGCATCTGAGCTGCTTGTTGTCAGAAGCTCAAGAGGTTACCACAGTGGGTTTCCAAGGCCGCTTCTAGAGAATAAACCCGGGTGGCATCTGAGCGGGCGAAGGGGAGCAGGGCAGGAGCGGTCAGTGGAGCAGCCAGTACAGGAGGACCCGGTCGCGAAAGAGTTACTTGGCTTGTGTGGCATTTGAAGTCTGTCAGCAGCCAGGGACACCCTCCCTGTTCCCTGAGCACACAGCTTGTCCCAGTGGTCCCAAGGGCTCGCTCACCGGTAGCGCTTGTCATCCACAGGCACAAAATCCATGAGTAGCATGTAGTCAGCCATGGGGTCCATTCCAAAGAGCTTCACTTGGAAGGTGGGAAACATTCGCCTGGGGGGAGGCCGGTGGGGTCACCTCAGGTGGGGGCGGACAGGACTGCCCTCTGCTCTGACTTCTCTGGCCTGGCAGCCCCTAGCTCAGCCCTGCCTTCGGGCCCCTCCTCAGCTGCTGTCTTCAGCCCAGACCTTCAGTCTCGCCCTCTAACCTCAAGTAGGCCCTTATCCAACCATGGCCCAGGCAGCAGCAGGCTGGGCCCCGGGTCCCTCTCTGAAACACAGAAACAGCTAACCAGGTGCCCAGCTGCACGGTCCCAGAGCCTATCTGTCTTCCTTGCCCACACAGACAGCCTTGCCCAAGGAATTCCTTAAGCTTCTGGACTTAGCCTAAACCAGCAGCAGGATACCCAAGACCCCGGCTTCTCCGGATTTCTTAGAGCCTCCCCTGCTTGATCCAGCAAAGTGAAAGAGTTCCCGGCTCCAACAAAATGAAACCTAGTGCTGCAGTGATTCCAAAAGTCTCCACTGCTACTGTGTCCAGTCCCCCCAGTAAAGCCAACACCTCAGAACTCCAATCTCCAGTTCCCAAGACCTGGCCAGAGTCTCCCCATCTTATGTAGGACACAGGCAAGTCCCCACTTCCCCCAAGAATCTACTTGCAAAGGACTTAGATTATGCGTTCCTGGTTCCCTCTCTCTCCTCTGAACCCCTCCAGTGACATTCAAGGCCCGTGTTTTTCTGCCCCGGGCCAAGAGGCCTAGCCGCTTTCTTCAGGAGGCTGTGTGGGTATGGACCGCAAAAAGAACCTGGAGAAAACCCACAGAGCAGCAGCAAAGGACAGGCCCTAGGCTCCCCTGGGACGGCTGCACAGCAGGGAAACAGAAACCTCGAGAAGGCTTTTGCAAACAGGCCCTGAGCCTCCTTGGCCACCGAGCTGGTGTGTACATTAGACACAACCCAGCACCCGCCTTTGTCTACTGGTCAAATCGGGAGCATCTGCAATTGTTCCCTTTCTCTCTCGGCCCTTAAAACAAATAACAGGGTGACTGGCACGGATACCCTGCCAGGCTTATGGAGAACTGGGCCCACAAGCGGCCGAAATTGAGGCCCAAGAAAACCGGGTCTCGAGTTCCCGGAAACTGAGCGCACTGGCTTTTTAGGGTCTTAATTCTTTCCTAAAATTATCCATGCAATTAGGGGGTGTTTGCTCTTGAGATAGCCGTACAGACCGAACTCACGCGGAGTTTCCTAGGTGGCGGCTGCCTGACCACAGCCGGGCGCACTCTCAGCCTACAGATTTCCCTCGCAGAGTCCCAGGACTCGCACTTGGGGCTCCGCGGGTTGTCGCTGGAGCCGGGTCAGCAGAGAGGCCAGAGGGACCCGCAGGTGGCCGGGCCGCACGTCTACCCGCTTCTCCGCCCGGCTCCAGCGCATCCCTTGGACACTCAAGTCAGAAGCGCGGCACGCACGTGGGCAGGGGCGCGGGGAGGGGGCGCCTGACCTGCCCGCCTTGGTGACGATCATCTCGGTGCCCAGCTGATTGAATTCGTCCCACAGCGCCTTCATCTCCAGCTGCACGCTCACGCTGGCCACCTTCGGGTTCTTCTTCACCGGCGCCT